>CM042400.1:21149076-21236576 GCA_023634145.1 Thymallus thymallus | reverse complement strand
ATTATCCACTGGACCCTGAGCAGGGAGACTGCAGTGTTTGGTGATGATAGCTATAGCCAGGCAGGCAGGTCTCCAGTGGGACATAACAGACACTGGGAAGGAGACCGGCAGGCTGTTGCACTCTAAGGACAAAAGCAACAGTAAATACAGTCAGTAATAGCTGCTGCTTCTGATGCCCCTGGCAACCAGTCAAACACATGAAAGAGCTATACAATTGATTATCATTATTATACACAGAGAGAGAGAGAGAGATTTTCCTCTCTCTGTAGTTTGGGGAGGGGGGGGGGGCAGAGTGCAACAACAGCAGCAGCAGCAGCAGCTTGAAAAGTTGTCAGATTTACAGAGGCCTTTGGTCTGGGATGCTCCACAGTCCACTTTTATTTGACAAGTCTCACCGTTACAGAGACTACCTGCCATACTTCACATCCTACCTGTTCTGGCTTCTTCCTATAGCATCTGTACAGTAAAAGTATGGACTGTAACTTTACAGTACTGACAACTATCCTGTGCTGTAAATGTGCTGACGACTACTGTGTGTTTCAGATCCTGGTGAACTCTGTCAACCAGCCTGCCATGCTGTATGAAAACGTGGCGGTGAGCGAGGGGTGTCCCATCCACAGAGACCTGCTCTTCAGCCCAGACTACCAGCACATCTATGCCCTCACAGACAAACAGGTACAAGCTTGATTCACACACACACACACACACACACACACACGCACACACACACACACACACACACACACACACACACACACACACACACACACACACACACACACACACACACACACACACACACACACACACACACACACACACTGTATGTAAAAACTCTCATACAGAGAAAACACACTATCACCAACATACACTCACATTTACACAAGCGTAAGCGTTACATGTGCATGTGTGTTTGTGTGTGGGTTTTCTGTGTGTCAGACACTCCAGGCACTCTTTGTGATTGCTTCCGTTTGATTTCCAGCACTGAGCCAGCCCCCCTGCCCTTCCCCCTCTCCCCTAACAAATGTTCCTCCCCCAGTCAGCACCCCTCATCACAGGCAACAGAGCAGGAAAGGGGGGTCTCTCTGTGATCCCCATTGATGGAATAAGTGTCCAAATCCCCCTCTTAACCGAAGCACCAGTGGAAAGAGAAATCTCCCCTCTTCCCCAGCCCTCCTCTCTTTCCTCTCTTTCTCCTTTTCTCCCTGATCTCTCTGTTCTTTCATGTGGTTTCTCCCCTAAGCTCTAATTGGAGGGCCTCCTCTTGAACACTCATTAAAGACGTTTCCTCCATCATTACTGGGGGGCTCCCCCCACCACCCCTCTATCCTTCCTCCCCTTTATCAGAATAGAAGAGATGGAATTGGTTAGCAGGGTGATGAGAGATTAGGGGCCACCAAGGCTTACCGCTAAGGATTCATCTCAGGGGTTTAAATTGAAACGGCTTCTTCGAAATGCCCCTCTCTCTCTGGATTGCTATTTAACACCCCGTGGCCCCCTTTCTGGCTTCCTCCCCCTCTCCTCCTGGCCCTCCTCTTGATGGCCATGCAGTATTACGTTATTACATGTCAGAGCAGATTGTAGTTGTGTGTTGAGGTCTCCTGGCTGCTCTGAGGCATAGTGACATGAGGTGACAGAGGTAAGGACTGACACTCCCTGGCTCTGTGACACTGCCTGGCTCTGTGACACCACCTGGCTCTGTGACACCGCCTGGCTCTGTGACACCGCATAGCTCTGTGACACAGCCTGTCTCTGTGACACCGCCTGGCTCTGTGACACCGCCTAGCTCTGTGACACCGCCTGTCTCTGTGACACTGCCTAGCTCTGTGACACAGCCTGGCTCTGTGACACTGCCTAGCTCTCTGACACAGCCTGGCTCCGTGACACTGCCTAGCTCTGTGACAATGCCTGTCTCTGTGACACTGCCTGGCTCTGTGACACTCTATCTGAACAGGGAGAAGTATTCCTGATAAGGCCTTACTTACAGCACAGACAGACGGGTTACCATGCACTCCATCATAACGCCTGCAGCACCCCCCCCGACAACCCCGGAAAGTGATGACTGAATATCAATAGCCATTTTCCATCAAATGATTTGGGAGGCGGGCTCCGTCCAGGCGTGACGGCCTCTGCCACGAACGCGACACCCGTCCTCGGGGAAAAATCAGCCGGTGCCGTTTAACCTCCACGTTAAGGGGTAGAGGAGGAGGGAAAAAATTGAAAACTAGGGAAAAAAAGGAGAGGTAGAAAAAGCGATGAAAATGTGTGGTAGCACAGTGTCTGTTATGTGACTCACTGGATGGTGTATATGAGTTAAACCCAGAGCACTACTCAGAGACTGAGTTAAACCCAGAGCACTACTCAGAGACTAAGTAAAAGCCAGAGCACTACTCAGAGACTGAGTTAAACCCAGAGCACTACTCAGAGACTGAGTTAAACCCAGAGCACTACTCAGAGACTGAGTTAAACCCAGAGCACTACTCAGAGAATGTGTTAAACCCAGAGCACTACTCAGAGACTGAGTTAAACCCAGAGCACTACTCAGAGACTGAGTACAGGCTGTGTGTATATTCTGTTCCACAGCCCCAACCCACTCCCAAACTCCCCTGCTCCGCACCGTACACTACCATGTGTCCTAATTGATAGCATGAATATGAATCTTCTTCCATATGGGGGACAGGCCCTTTACTCTTGCACCGGGGGAAAGATCTCTTCCTGCATTTGTACATGACACCTTTATTTATACAGCTGAAAATGTGCAGAGCAAGATGAGACCTCTCCATTAGTCATATAGCATCCCCAGAGAGAGTACTGACTGGATACACTGCTGCTTTACATAGTATTTCTCTGTACTGTACTGTATTACACATTCTCTCTCTCTCTGTACTGTAAAACATAGTATCTCTCTGTACTGTACTACATAGTATTGCTCTCTGTACTGTACTACATAGTATCTATCTATGTACTGTACTACATAGTATCTCTCTCTGTACTGTACATATTCAGGTGCAGAAAACTGCCATATCAGTATGTAGTCTATAAAATGATTATTTCCCCAGCCATGGCCACATCTGACCCACTGACCACCCTCTCTCTATCTGTAACACTTTACAGTAGGTTTACAGTAACCTTCCTACAGATAGAGACTGATAAGCGATCCAGTGGAAATACAGTGTTAGATCATGTTACTGTCTCATGTTATCTTATCTCTGCTACCATAACGACCACTACAGTGTGACAGCACTAGCACAGACTCACATTCGCAATTTACCAGCGATTACAGCTAATCGACTTCCATGTGTCTAAATCTTTAAAGGAAAGATGGGCTGTAATTGATACAAATGGATTCCATTTGAGTGGCCTTGACATAGAGTTCGATCACTACACGGCCAAGCAGCGATGTTAAACATATAACCTCTCTCTCTCTCAGTCTCCACCACAGCCAGAGCTTTAGCCAGAGCTCAACCTCGACACAACCAATACATGGATTAGCTCTTTTACAACCTCTTTAACAATACCCAACATTCAACAGCTTCGAAGAAGTGGCCGATACACACATTCACACCTACTACTGCAGGTGCGTTGCTTTGAGAACTGCTGTGAGGGTTAGGTAGTGTGTGAATGGAGGTCCTTCCCTGGGTAGCTGCAGTAGTTATACCCTCTGTGGTGAAGCTGTGTTGGTACTGCAGCTAGCCCCGACCCCAAAGAACCTGACCCTGTCCCCTATACCTCTCCCCAACCCCCAACAGTGTGCTGGAAAACACACACACATTCCCTTACTACACTGGCTACAGCAGAGCAAGAGGAAACATCTCATAGGCTACATGGAGATTTTTTTTGTCATATAATGTATATATGTTAGGGTGACATATGGATGTTCATGTAGGGATCTCCATGGCCTACTCTCCTCACACTGAGGCTATTCCCTGGCCATAGCTTTGTTCTTGGGGTGTCAGATGAGACACCACCCCCTAGGGCCTAGTTCAACCCCCTCCAGCCTCCATTCTTGCTACTGGCTCAGACACACTGTGGCACACATACACACCGACATGCACTCTCCCTCTAACTAGAGAGAATCTGTTGTGTATTTTCTTATCTCTGCTGTATACAGTATATCGTCAAAGCAGATGACATTTGACGGACGTTAGCACCTGAGCAGGCAGCAGTGAAAGACAGAACGCTGAATGTGTCTGGGATTCAGAGCCAGCTCACACCAGCTTTTCCCTCTGCTCCCTCACTCTCGCTCACACGCAGAAAAAGAGTGATGAGGAGATCTGGGGAAATTAATTGGTTTGAAGAGATCTATCTCTCTCACACTCCCGTCATCTCCTCTTTTAAAGCCTCTGCCTCCTCCTGGTGAAGGAGTTAATGGGGCCCCGTGCCCCTTTTGCCGGCAACACAGAGAGGGGAGCGTCTCTCTTATCTCTCCCGCTCCCTCTCCCCCTCTCTCTCCCTCTCTCTCCTCTCCGTGGCCTATCCTGAGAGGAGAGTAGGAGCGATGGGTATTCTCTCAGAAACAGCAGAGTCTGTTGGGATCTGAGATGGGGTCTTGCCCCAGCTGTGGAATGGAGTATTACACTTAAGCCAAAAATCACCAAGATCTTTGCAATCAGCATTCACTGAGCGGCAAAACAATGGTTTTAGACTTATGACAGTATACAGTATACTAATATGACAGTATACAACCTGAGAAAGGGCTTTGGCTGTCACCAGATACGAACGGACATTATCTCTTTCTGTTTACCTTTTTCTCCGAGATATTTACTTTGAAAATGTAGCCTTCTTCACCATATCGGATTCACTTACTGCTGTTACCGAAGATGCAGCGTGATACAAAACAGTATTTTTATGACTTCTCCTGACAACTAAGAAGCATCCTATTCACTATATAGTGCTCTACTTTTGAATAGGGCCCTGGTCAAAAGTAGTGCACTATGTAGGGAATAGGGTGCCATTTGAGACGCAACCTGAGGTGAAGTTGTGGAGTAGATGATGCAACAGGTTTCCTGTATACAGCCCTGGTCTTGTCTTGTCTTGGTTTAGACTCAGCGCAGCTGAAGGGGATTGTTCTCACTTAGCTCCCTCAGTGTTGAGATAGGAAATACATATCTATTCATCATAGGGGACGGAAGCATATCTAATCAATGTGCATAATATTAGTCTCATTGTCTCATACATCATCTTGTCTCCTGAGGGTGTTCAGCAGGTGTGATGGATCACCATTTGAACATGACATGTTATCTTCCCATTCTGTAAATGAGCTGATGGTGGGGTTGAGTACTCCCTTTTCAATGTAACCTCCCAAGCAACCAACAGGGCCTTAATCTACCTTTTATTTGTTCTATTAGTTCATGCAGGGACAGGGTTCCAGATACATCCAGACGGGTTTGTAAAACATTCTCCTGCGGTGTGTTTAATCATTGTGCTTTCAGGAGAGTAACGGTCGGTCGACGGGGTGAGAGGAGAGGAGAGGAGAGAGAGAGAGAGAGAGAGAGAGAGAGAGAGGAGAGAGGAGAGAGAGGAGAGAGAGAGAGAGGAGAGAGAGAGAGAGAGAGAGAGAGAGAGAGAGAGAGAGAGAGAGAGAGAGAGAGAGAGAGAGAGAGAGAGAGAGAGGCACTCTGTTTGTCCTACCTATCCCCTCCTGCCTTTTCTCCATTTGTCTCTCCTCATTGGATAATAGAAATGCCAGTGTGGAAGGCTAGTGTTGTGCCTCAAACATCAAAAACTCAATTTCCCAAACTGACAGAATCGTTTACCATTCCCCATATTCACAAGCAGTTAATTAAAAGTTCCAGATAGCCCATCGTACTACATCTCCCCACTGTAAACGCTGGGACCGGAGAGAAACATAAAACTGTCCGTTTAGCTTCGAGGAGAGAAATTTCGATTAACGTGCGTTGGATTTATACACGGAAGCTCCTCTAGCTGTTGTTCTGATAATAAAGACACGCAGAGGAGAACTAGGTGCATCCGTAAAGTTTAAACGCCTACGTCTTTGGAAATACAGACAGATTAGTCCAGGACTAAAGTTTTCTCAGGAGAAGAACGATGAATACACTGAATATTAAGTCATCCTTGAACTCAACTGTCATGTAGATGGTCTTGTTTCTAATTGACAGTATATATGTATGGATTAACTGAATTATGATCCATAATCAATGGATGTTCTGACTGATGTCATGCTCCTCACTGTACAGGGTATGGTTACCGTGGAGATGGTAATCTATCCTATACTATAAGTGTATAGATGTCGATGGTAAGGTCATGTGATGTCACCAGTGAAAAACGGTAGCATAATGTGACTCATTGGTTGTAATTAGCCATCGCAGTGCTTACATAGACAGAATCAACTGCAGTAATAAAGAGAAAATGGCCCTGGTGGTATTGATTTTTGTACAGTGAAGAAACCTTAGCCCTGTCAGCACAGGCAATAATAGCAACTATTTGAAAGTCTCTGTTTGATGCAGTTTTTTCTTTCTTCTTTCAAGGAATAAAGGAGGAAGTATCAGCTGACTGAAATCTAATTGGTTAATATAATTATGAGGATCAACATAACTCCGGTTTGGAGGAAGGAAATGTAGCAAACATTGATTTGTGTGCATGTGCTTTCTCGCAAAACCTAACATGTTAGGTGCAGAGTTAGTATGAGAATGTGAGCTTTGGGAAAATGTGTTCTTTCTTTCAACAATGAGGTTCCTCGAGGAACAGACATATTATTTGCCTCCAATGTTTCTATAACTTTCTTGCTAAATAGCTGGGACGTCATCACTAACCCAAAGCTAAGCTTGGTCAGCCCAGCCTCCTTTAAACAACCACTATCTGGTTTTGTTGCTATGGTAGCATGCAGTGGGGCATTGCACCTGCTGTTGTACAATACAGTAGAATCTCTTCCTCCACTTAGTCCTTTAAATGGTCTCATATTGATGAAGAGGGGTGAAGCTACTGAACATGGTGCAGGCCAGGGAGGTTTATTGAGCTGAGCGCTCGAAGTGTATTAGAGCAATAACTACGTGTCCTCACTGGAGCTAAAACGTTCCTCCTCAGTGAAGTATGGAACTAAAACGTTCCTCCTTAACTTCCACTTAACACTTAGCTCTCCTCCTCTACTCCTCCACCAGGCAAAGTGTTCAGTCATGACCCTCACCTCTCCACACATCTTGTCTGCATCCGGATACACTCTTATGGGTGTATAAAATACCACGAATGGGATTGAAATGGTGTCTTCACGAGGAGTGACTGAGGCTTAAGCTCAATGATGACATGCAAATGACTGCTTGGTGTCTCACCACCAATGGCAGATCTTAGTGCTTCGTCAAGAGTCATGTGCAGCAGTTACAGACACAGAGCACACCCACACCCGCACGTGCCTAAACACAGGCAGCATTGTCACCAAGTGGAAAGGTCTGTGCTCGACCCTTGAGGGAACATTCTTGTTTTATTAACTCTGTGATCTCCTCTTCCCAACTTAATCAACAGCAGATTTCCAGGATCTCTGAGTAGGAAAGGAATCACAATGGCCCTGTCAGTTTCATAACTATAGGCAGAGATTAAGTGTATCTGAACTCTAGAAAGATGATCTTAGCAGATCAACTGTCACTCTCAGTAGCATATGCTCCTTCGTCATTTTTTCCTACAGAACAGTCACAGGGACAGAACAGTCACAGGGACAGAACAGTCACAGGGACAGAACAGTCACAGGGACAGAACAGTCACAGGGACAGAACAGAGAGATAACAGAACAGTCACAGGGACAGAACAGTCACAGGGACAGAACAGTCACAGGAACAGAACAGTCACAGGGACAGAACAGTCACAGGGACAGAACAGAGAGAGAACAGAACAGTCACAGGGACGGAACAGTCACATATGCAGAACAGACACAGACAGAACAGCAGGGTGGATGAAACCAGGTCATGTTACTGTCTGAATGCAGAGGAATCAGGGCTAAGCAAGAAAATGTGATTTGTCAGGAAGGTTCAGGGACACAGAACACAGCAGCTTTTTGTGCTGTGATTAGCTGGCCTCTGGCCTGCTGGACCTCGTATGATACCACAGAACTCGTTGAGGTGGATGTCATTCATTCATTACACGCTTAGAAAAAAATGTGCTATCTAAAAGGGTTCTTCGGCTGTCCCCATAGGAGAACACTTTGAAGAACCGATTTGGTTCCAGGTAGAACCCTTTTGGTTCCAAGTTGAACCGTTTTGGGTTCCATGTAGAACCAAAAAGTGTTTTACCTCGAACCAAAATGTGTTATTCTATAGGGACAGCCAAAGAACCCTTTTGGAACCTTTTTATCTAAGAGTGTAGGTTATGACCAGTGGTAGAAAGGAATGCACCAAGTCACCTGCCTGTTTGGTCAGTGGCATGTGAGGCAGATTTTGTGTGACTACTGGTCCTCTCTTTGTCCTCTGTGAGAATGTGGTGGCCGCCACAAAGAGCGGAGCGCGGGTGACAATGCCGCATGGCATTTGGGCCCTCTCTCTCTCCCCCTCTTCCCCTCTCTCCCTCTCTCTCCCGCTCTCTCCCGCTCTCTCCCTCTCTCTCAAGGCTGTGTCTGTGTCTGTGTCTGTGATGTATGGCCTCATTTGCCATATTTCTCTCCATGCCCAGCCAAATTCAAGACAGATGAGAGGAAAAGGAATGAAAAAAGCCTCCAGAAGGAAAAGTTTGTTCTTGTGAAATTAAGCCTTGTCGTTTTTGGGGTAGGCAGAGGGATGATCTAATCTGTGTGTGTGTGTGACATCATGGGGGTGGTTCTGACGGAGTGCTAAGCGAATGACCCATCCATCACAGTATTGTGCTCTGATAGCACATTCTATTTTGGCGCAAATTACACAGATGGAGCAATTACAGTAGGCCTGCCTAGCCGGGCCCAATCCCCTGCCCTTATGTGAAATGAAACATCAGAGTTGCAATTACATTTGTGTGTCACTCTCCATCCCCTCGCTCCCGCCCTCTCTCCCTCCCTCCCCCCTCGCTCCCTCCGTCTCTCTCCCCCATCGCTCCCTCCCTCTCTCCCTCCCTCCCCCCTCCCTCTCCCCTCGCTCCCTCCCACTCTCTCCCCCCTCGCTCCCTCCCTCTCTCCCTCCCTCCCCCCTCACTCCCTCCCTCCCCGCCTCGCTCCCTCTCCCCTCGCTCCCTCCCTTTCTCTCCCCCCTCGCTCCCTCCCTCTCCCCTCGCTCCCTCCCTCTCCCCTCGCTCCCTCCCTCTCACTCCCCCCTCGCTCCCTCCCTCTCTCACTCTCTCCCTCCCCCCTCACTCCCTCCCTCCCCGCCTCGCTCCCTCCCTCTCCCCTCGCTCCCTCCCTTTCTCTCCCCCCTCGCTCCCTCCCTCTCCCCTCGCTCCCTCCCTCTCCCCTCGCTCCCTCCCTCCCTCTCCCTCGCTCGCTCCCTCCCTCCCTCCCTCTCTCCCTCCTTCCTCCCTAGCTCCCGCCCTCTCTCTCTCCTCGCTCCCGCCCTCTCTCTCCTCTCTTCCTCTCCATCCCTCCACCCCTAGCTCCCGCCCTCTATCTCGTCTCTCCCTCCCTCCCCCATCGCTCCCTCCCTCTCTCCCTCCCTCATCCCTCACTCCCTCCCTCCCCGCCTCGCTCCCTCCCTCTCCCCTCGCTCCCTTCCTTTCTCTCCCCCCTCGCTCCCTCCCTCTCCCCTCGCTCCCTCCCTCTCTCTCCTCGCTCCCGCCCTCTCTCTCCTCTCTTCCTCTCCATCCCACCACCCCTAGCTCCCGCCCTCTATCTCGTCTCTCCCTCCCTCCCCCATCGCTCCCTCCCTCTCTCCCTCCCTCCCCCCTAGCTCCCGCCCTCTCTCTCCCCTCTCCCTTCCTCCCCCCTAGCTCCCGCTCTCTCTCTCCTCCCTTGCTCCCTCCTTCCCCTGGCTGATTAAGACACTCTCCATTGTGACCTAAATGAGAGGCTCATTTGTGGCTGTTATTTATTTGTAATAAATCCCTTCCCCACCGTCCCTGGACCACTGCCTGCCTGTCTGCCTGTAGCGGTAAATAGGCCTGGATGAAAATGCCATTTTTAATATGAATAGGTGCTCTTAGTAATAGTCTCTGTACCTCTTGGTAAGACAAAGGACTCTGGCGGGGAACCTACGATCTTCCTTCCTATTATTTGCTTTATAAAACTCAATAATTGAAATGTTCCGTTGAAATATTATCGTCCCCGTATCGCCAGACCTATTGAATAAATCTGCTATGGCTTTTATGTTTTAATATTATACGGTATGTGCTTCTGGATTTTTCTGTCTGCCTCATCATAATCTTTAGTCACTTTTGTCCAGGGGAATGTAATGACAGCTATTTGCTGTTATTGCCTCTGTGGTTATTTGCTGTAATAATGACATCAGGACTATCAGAGGCACTGCTATCTCTGTTTATCTGCTTTTGCATGCGTTCAGGTAGTAAAAAATATGTGTATTTCTACCTAGGCCTATACTTAAGCAATAATGCATGAGAACCCGGGAACCTGGAAACTCCAAACAAGGGCTGTTCTGAGGCCTGAGGCGAAGCCTGTTGAAAATATGAATTACATGTTTTCATTCAAAAGTTGTTATCCAAGCGGGCTGCTCTTTAATTCTAATCGTTCTGTTCATTCGATAATATTGAGAATTATTTAATAAATGTCCAGAAGGCCTACATAGGCAACCACTATTATTGTTAGCGAGTCCGTGCTAACCAACTAGTTTGTGATGTTAATAGTAACGTTTCCATTGATGGCTACACGAGTGGAAGAACTGTCCATGGGTCCTGGCGCTGGTTGGTGACAGTCTCTTCTTTGCTGGCACTGGAGAGATCGCATTTGTAAAATTATACATTGTTGCACAGGTTGCACAGGTAGACAGGTAGATTTATACAACCCCTAACTGTTGCAAACCAAATAGTATATTTTTTTCCAGAGGGAGATGAAGTTTATGAATTTCCTGCCTGGACTGCGGATAGTGGAATTATGATATTAACATGTCATGGTATTTTGCCCATCAACCAATCAGCATCCAGGATCCAAACAACCAGTTTTATAATGTACAGTATACTATTGAATAGAACAAACCCATTGACCTCCAATACCCAGTACCATCTACTACAGTCTCTCCTACACTACTAACAACCAGCTGTGTACAAAGCCATTGACCTCCAATACCCAGACCATCTACTACAGTCTCTCCTACACTACTAACAATCTGACAGTGTCATGCCTTATAGCAGCTGTTACTTTCTCTCTCTCTCTCTCTCTCGCTCTCGCTCTCGCTCTCGCTCTCGCTCTCGCTCTCGCTCTCGCTCTCGCTCTCTCTCTCTCTCTCTCCTCAGAGAGAGGTCCAGCTCTCTACTAGATTATCTCTCACTAGTCAGTAATTGCACTCTTCCCAGCAGTGAAGTCCTCAATGGTCTCAGATTAAATGAATCCTGTTTGATTTCTCACACTTGATTTAGAAGATGACTGCGGTTGTAATGTAATACTAGCCCAGTGAGGTGGTATAGGTTGACTCCTGCTGAATGTGTGGCAGGCAGCGAGAGAGAGAGAGACAGAGAGAGTGGAGGCTGCTCTGGGCAGAAGTAGGTCTGCATACTGTACATGTGCACACACACACACACACACACACACACACACACACACACACACACACACACACACACACACACACACACACACACACACACACACACACACACACACACACACACTCTTCCGCTTCCCTACTGACCCCAGATGTGTTTCTTACAGTCATACAGTCTGTAATGTCTCCGCTCAAACAGTTTGGTGCAGTGGAGCTATTTATGTGGAAGAATAGAACGCCTATATTCTATAATCAAGCCCAGTATGATGATACAGAACACATACAGTATGTGGAATTGTTGACCTCCAGTCCTGAGTGAAGCAGCTGGAAGTGTGTGAGCTGTGTTCTCTGCTCTCTGAGTGTGACAGCGATAACTGTGGTCAGGGCTGCAGGCTCCCAGCAGCTGACCCACAAACCTTGTCATGGATTGCCCTCAGACACACATGTGCGAGGACACACACACACACATGCTCGCTCGCAACCACACATCCAATCACACGCACACAAATACACACCAAGGCCCAATAATAGCCTAATATGTTAGTGTCCAGTCAGAGAGGAGAAGGTTGCGTTTAACAGTGCAGGCCTGGGGGTGATTGAGACCAGGCAGCATAGCTGTCCGTCTGTCACCGACTCACTACACAGAACACGCAAGCCAAGAACACTACCATAAAGAGACCAGGCCTGAGATGTGTTAGAGACAAGGACAAATCTAACAAGGTGAACATCTGTTTTTTAGAAAGTAAACTGTAGAGTGTGTCAGTTTGTGATGGCGTGTGACATACGTCAACAAAGACTCAATTCACAGATGAACACTCACCCAATCCCTCAGTAAACTCTTAAGCGTTCTGTGATGTTAACTGTGTGTATTGTGTGTTTCCAGGTGAGTCGTGTTCCAGTGGAGAGCTGTGAGCAGTACTCCTCCTGCAGTGCCTGCCTGGGTTCAGGAGATCCCCACTGTGGCTGGTGTGTCCTCCACAATGTGTAAGTACTGTATAACCACACAGAGCTGCTCTGACTCTTTATACGTGACATAGTATCAAGTCACCACAACTGAAGAACCAAAACTCTCTCTCTGTCAGGTGCTCGAGGAAGGATCGTTGTGAGAGGGCTGATGAGCCTCAACGTTTTGCCTCCCGAGTGGAGCAGTGTGTCAAACTCAGTGTCCAGCCTGGAAACATCTCTGTCACCATGTCCGAAGTGCAGGTAACTCACCTGACAATAAATCCTGTTTTTGTTAGTGTGTGTGTGGACGTGTTTAACTATACTTGTGGGGACCAGAAGTCAGGGGATGTTTTGTTAGTCCACAATAGGTCAAATGCTATTTCTAGGGGGTTTAGGGTTTAGGGTTAAGGTTAGAATTAGGGTTAGAATAAGGTTTAGAATTAGGTTTAGGAGCTAGGGTTAGTTTTAGGGTTAGGAGTTATGGTTAGGTTAAAGGTTAAGATTAAGGTTAGGTTAAAGGTTATGGTTAGGGTTAGGGTTAAGGTTAGGGTATGCCGACAAGGTGAGAAACCTGTCGATGTGTCCTTGAGCAAGGAACTTAGCCCTAATTTGCTCCAGGGGCTGACCCTGTAGGTAGGCCGTCAGGTAAAATAAATATAATAATTTGTTCTTAACTGACTTACCTAGTTAAATAAAGGTTAAATAAAATAAGGGTTTTGTTTAGGGTTAGGGGTTAGGGAAAATAGGATTTTGAATGGGGCTGAATTGTCCCCACAAGGTTAGTTGTACAAGACTGTGTGTGTGTGTGCGTGCATTTGTGTTTCTGAGAGTGTGTCCTCACATTGACTTGTCCCTCACACTCTCCTCTCTCTCTTTATTCCAAGCTGGTGCTGCAGGCCCAGAATGTGCCTAACCTTTCGGCAGGGGTCAACTGCTCCTTTGAGGACTACACTGAGACAGAGGGACAAATCTTTGGGGGACGCATTTACTGTCTGTCCCCTTCCACACGAGAGGTCGCCCCCATCACACGCAACCAGGGTGAGACAAGAAGCTGCTATTTGCTAGTAATATACATCAGTTACACTGTGTGTTAACAAAATGGTATTATTTTATTATTTGTTTGTGTGTGGATTGTGTTATACTGACATACTGTGACTCTTTCTAGGGGACAAGCGTACTGTGAAGCTGTATCTGAAGTCTAAGGAGACAGGAAAGAAGTTTGCCAGTGTGGACTTTGTCTTCTACAACTGCAGTGTGCACCAATCGTAAGTTCGGTTTTTAAGTCATTGTGTATGTGTGTGTGTGTGTGAGTGAGAGACAGAAAAAGAAAGAGAGAGAGGATAAAGAGGAGAGAAATAGAGAGAGAAGAGAGAGAGAAATACTGTATATTTATAGAGATATCCTCTTTTCTCTCTTCTGCAGCGCTTGTTACTACTGATGAGATCAGACTCTTAATGTAATTTCCTTAATAACTTGGAGCTCCTCTGATTCATTGATAATGTTTTACTATACTGAGTTATGTCTCTTTCCATCTTCCTCTCTCCCTCCCTTCATCCAGCCCATTCTCTCCACATCCTGCATAGAGGCTCTCAGACCCTGTTTCTATCCCACTACCCTAGCTCTGCCTTTCACTAAATATAGATATGGGCCAAAAAACCCCATCTCCCCTCTCACCCTTATAATTTCCCACTCCATTACTGTATCTTTCATCTCTCTCTCTCCCTTCCTCTCCTCTTTTCCGTCCACATCCTCTCACTTCCTCTCTCATCCCCTTTCCCCCTATTTCTCTTCTTCTTCTCCTCCCCTCTACCACTCCCCTACCCTCCTCATCCTCTCCCTCCCCTGTAACTCTTCTGTATCCTTTCCCCCTCCTCCCTCTACCTCCCCTCACCTCCCTCTACCTCTCCCCTACCCCCACATGCTACCCATATCTTTCTTTCATGCTCTCCTTCGCTCCTCTCTCCTTCTCTCCTCTCTCCTGTTGGTCCTCTCTCCTGCTGGCCCTCTCTCCTGTTGGTCCTCTCTCCTTCTCTCCTCTCTCCTGTTGGTCCTCTCAACTGCTGGTCCTCTCTCCTGCTGGTTCTCTCTCCTGTTGGTCCTCTCTCCTGCTGGTCTTCTCTCCTGTTGGTCCTCTCTCCTGTTGGTCCTCTCTCCTTCTCTCCTCTCTCCTGTTGGTCCTCTCTCCTGCTGGTCCTCTCTCCTGTTGGTCCTCTCTCCTGCTGGTCCTCTCTCCTGTTGGTCCTCTCTCCTGCTGGTCCTCTCTCCTGTTGGTCCTCTCTCCTGTTGGTCCTCTCTCCTGCTGTTCCTCTCTCCTGCTGGTCCTCTCTCCTGCTGGTCATCTCTCCTGTTGGTCCTCTCTCCTGCTGGTCCTCTCTCCTGTTGGTCCTCTCTCTTCCTCTCCTCCTGTTGGTCCTCTCTCCTGTTGGTCCTCTCTCCTGCTGTTCTTCTCTCCTGTTGGTCCTCTTTCCTGCTGGTCCAGATGTTCTGTGCCCCTCCTCTCTGCTTTTATTTATCAAACATATTTTCTTCCTGCCCCCTGCTCTGTGAGCTGCATACATTAGCATAGCAATATTCTCCTAATTAGCTGTCCTGGCACCCCATTAGAGCTGGACATAATGGAGAGCGTATGTAAAGTGTTCACCTGGACCTCTTATCAAGGCCTGGTTCAATGTCTTTGAACCTAGAGGATGTGTGATTATTTATGTGCCTCTGTATATATAAATGTGTGTGTGTGTGTGTGTGTGTGTGTGTGTGTGTGTGTGTGTGTGTGTGTGTGTGTGTGTGTGTGTGTGTGTGTGTGTGTGTGTGTGTTTGTGTGTTTGTGTGTATGTGTGGGCTGGTTAAGCACCCACACCATGTCTCTATCCTCTCATTGAATAAGCAGGCGTAGCAAGGACTTTGATGTGCTGTATGCAACACACTCCCTCAGGACATTACAGTACACTACAGTCTAGTGTTAACAGACCAGCTCATCAGCCACACAAAACCTGACCTACTCCCTTCCTGACCCCTGACCCCAGTGTTTGTAGGCTGCCAACGGGCTGGGCATGCCACACACCCGCTGGGCAATGAAGAGCTTTTCCTCAGAGGCGACGGGCATTGTGGGCAGGGAAGGCACTTTATTTGGCAAGGCAAATTATCCCGCCAGGTATTTACATACACGGTAACAATATTACAGTTTTGCATTAAAAAGACAGCCGGAATAGTTTAATTGAGCGTGTGAGGGACTGAATGCATTTTTAACGAGAGGAGCGTGGAGGAAGAGATGGAGATGAAAACAAGTGAAGGAGAGATGGATTGTGCCCATTGTGTCGGGGATAATGCGTCCATAGAGCTAAAAGGTTAGCTCCTCAACCAATCCAAAATTCCCATTAGAATACGAAAAGAAGGATGAAATGCATGCTGGGATCGAGAGCTCTTGAAAAGGCTCACACATGGAAAGCAGAGAGCCCCACGCCAGGCTTTCATAGGAGGGCTGGGTGTTCACAGAATCCCCCTTATTCTGGACTGGCCTGGTTGATTGACCACCTGGAGACATTTCCCTGTTGTAACAGGACAAGAACATAAGGCTACACCATTCTCATAACATTCTATCAATGTAAAGAATGGTTTAGATGGGAGGAAGAGGTCTTCTTTTCTGGTATCCACTCTCACTTCAATGATCCCACAAGTCTTTTCAATCTAACATGGACTTTGTTCTCTGAGCATACTGATCTATCTATCAGAGATCACACTGTAGGTGTTAGGATATCAAATAGAGGACAGAGACATTGCCAGGCATCTGATACATGTTATGAGTTGTTAGATTTGAGATAGAGGGGGGAAGATGAGTTTGTTATTGCCCAGGTTCAGGTGTGATATTACCAGCCAGCAGAGGGTGAGTGATAGGGCTCTGGTCCAGGCATGATGCCACTCTACCTGGCAATACTGAGTCTAATAGTCTGGATCTCTCAATCCCTTTCCACTACCTCTCCTCTTCTCTCATCTACCTCTACCTTTCCTCCTGAACCAGTCCTCTGAGTGTTTATTCTACCTGCTCCTGAATAGGCAGTATTGAAACAGTAAAGCATTTTTGTAATTTAAGCAGAGACAAAGAAAGCTGTAATTAAATATGATAATTATATCAATGTATCTGTCTGTTTACTGATGCTGAAATTAAATAAATGTTTACATTACAAATAAAAAACAGAAATACCTTATTTACATAAGTATTTAGACCCTTTGCTATGAGACTCGAAATTGACCTCAGGTGCATCCTGTTTCCATTGATTATCCTTGAGATGTTTCTCTGGTAAATTGTATTTATTTGGACATGATTTGGAAAGGCACACCTGTCTATATAAGGTACAACAGTTGACAGTGCATGTCAAAGCAAAAACCAAGCCATTTGGAGTTTGCCAAAAGGCACCTAAAGACTCTCAGAGCATGAGAAACAAGATTCTCTGATCTGATGAAACCAAGATTGAACAGCATGAATGCCAAGCGCCACGTCTGGAGCAAACCTGGCACCATCCCTACGGTGAAGCATGGTGGTGGCAGCATCATGCTGTAGTGATGTTTTTCAGCAGCAGGGACTGGGAGAATAGTTAGAACCGAGGCAAAGATGAACGGAGCAAAGTACAGAGAGATTCTTGATGAAAACCTTGATGCTCACGACCTCAGACTTAAAAATAGCTTTGCAGCAACACTCCCCATCCAACCTGACAGAGCTTGAGAGGATCTGCAGAGAAGAATGGGGGAAACTCACCAAATATAGGCGTGCCAAGCTTGTAGCGTCATACCCAATAAAACTCAAGGCTGTAATTGCTGCCAAAGATGCTTCAACGAAGTACTGAGTAAAGGGTCTGAATACTTGATATTTCAGTCTTTGATTTTTAATACATTTGCTTTTTCATTGTGGGGTATTGTGTGTAGATTGATGAGGGAAATTTTATCAATTTTATAATAAGTCTGTAACGTAACAAAATGTGGAAAAAGTCAAGGGGTCTGAGTATTTTCCGAATGCCCTGTACACTACAGTATGTAGACTTAAAGAAACGGATTCTGTATTTGATTAGGTAGCCATGGTCTTGGGTGGTCTGATTAGCAGGCAGGAAACATTGACTTGTTTGCAGTAGCACACTCAGAGCACTGCAGAGACTTTGACTTCCTGCTGTAGGACATGCAGTTGCTCCCTGGTGTGTCTCTGTGTGTGTCCCTGTACGTCTCTCAGTGTGGTGCTGAGAATCAGCAGGGTTCAAAGAGCATTTCCCCACTCTTCTGTCTGGATCTAGCTGGGATCGCTAGACCCAGATTTCTGGAGACTAGAAGGTATTATCCCCTCAGAAGCAAACAAATAGCAGGCTGTTAGCATAGCACAAATCCTCTCTCGCTCTCTCTCTCTCTCTCTCTCTCTCTCTCTCTCGCTCTCTCTCTCCCTCCCTCCCTCCCTCCCTATAGAAACACACATACAGGAATCGATTATAGACTTTATCCCGTAGAGCTAGGATGGTAGTGGGTCCTTCTTATTATAGTAGTCTGGAGCTCTGCTACACATGCCTCATTCTGTCACTGCAATATGGGAGTAGGAGGCAAGTTAAAGGGCTTTGTGGAACTCCTAAAGATTTTTGAGAAATCAATGTGTTTATGTGGGGCGAAGCGGAGTGGAGTCAAACTAATGCATGTATTTTATTTTATTTTATCCCATTTTTACTCTCCTGTAGCTATAACAACCTTGTGGAGGCTGCTGGTAATCCATGTTCATTTATGCTTTTTGAACTAAGGAAAAGGGAGTCTGGAGAAGAATCGGGCTTATCTGGGCCTTGCAGCTTATTTGAATGTAAGCCTTTGGATAGGAAGGAGGAGTATATCGCTCTAGCCATTTTCCTCTATGGTTATTTTACTGTCTGTTGAAGACATGGCAACTGGAAGAGGAAAGCATTGTTCTGCTCTGCTCACACCTATCTGTGGCTTACACAGATGCTTCAATGTGCTTTAGCCTTTGACCAAGCTCTCCTAGCACACTATACTGGTCCAATAATCACAGTTTTATAAGAACATGGCGACACACTGACACATTCTTCCTGAAGTAAGATAGTTACTCTATCGAAGGGACTTTAAAAGTTTGAGGTAGATGAGCCAGGAGCCTCAGAGGAAAGGGTTGGTCCTGGACATCTATTCTAGAGGCTGATAGGTCAATTAACCGAGTCACATGTTTCATTAAGGAGGTTGTCGTATCCTGGAGGGCTTTGTTGTATTCTAATGTTGCTTCCAAATGATCGTTAAATAACTTATTTGTACAAATCACCAG
Organism: Thymallus thymallus; assembly: GCA_023634145.1. Classification (NCBI taxonomy): domain Eukaryota; kingdom Metazoa; phylum Chordata; class Actinopteri; order Salmoniformes; family Salmonidae; genus Thymallus; species Thymallus thymallus. The sequence continues at coordinate 21,217,787 of CM042400.1, read as the reverse complement.
CAGAATTTATCTTAATGAGTTTGTGTACCAATATTAAGAGCCTACCCTGAAGTGTTTTTTTTTTTGTGTGTTAAAAACCTTGCCGTCAACTTTTGATTTAAAAGAGGCTGATCATCCTTAAAATGTTCTGTTTGTTTTTCAAGTACAGTCAATCAATCACTTTTACTGCTGTAACTCTGTGTGTGTGTGTGTGTGTGTGTGTGTGTGTGTGTGTGTGTGTGTGTGTGTGTGTGTGTGTGTGTGTGTGTGTGTGTGTGTGTGTGTGTGTGTGTGTGTGTGTGTGTGTGTGTGTGTGTGTGTGTGTGTGTGTGTGTGTGTGTGTGTGTGTGTGTGTGTGTGTGTGTGTGTGACCATAGGAGACTTGCTTGTTTTTTCCATGACCTGAGATTCAACCTAACTCTAGACCATAGTGTCACACATTTGATTAGGAGAGTGCTGTCAGTCAATATAATGACCTAGCTATATACCTTCCTCTTATTTCCTCTCATCCCTCTTTTAATCTAATCTACCTGTTTCCCTGTTTCCCCTCTGCCTGTCCATCTTTCTGTCTTCATCTCTTTCATGCTCTACCTCTAGGTAGCTGTTGATAAAGGATGAATAGTCTACAGTCACTCATCTTAATCAGCCTTCTATCTCTCCCACTTTCATTTCCATCCTCCTCTCATTCAACCAGCCTCTCCAACATGGAGATAGAAGTTGATAGTGGTTAGAAAATAAATATGTGAGACTGAGAGGAGGTTGTTAGGCAAGGACAGCCATTTAAACAGTCTATGAATGTGTTTTTGTTCGGTTTATTTGTTTAAGATTCACTGCAGTAACTCAAACACTCTCTCTGTCTCTGTTTGCAGGTGTCTGTCATGTGTCAATGGCTCGTTCCCCTGCCACTGGTGTAAATACCGCCACATGTGCACTCAGAACGCCAACGACTGTTCCTTCCAGGAGGGCCGTGTCAACGTGTCAGAGGTGAGAGATCCCCTCTGTGCCAAAATGCTGCACAGTCTGCCTGTGTAACAACCATCTCTTCAGTAACACATTAAATTGATGACGCCAGTCAGTGTCATACACACTCATACACTGATAAAAACCTGTCACAAAACATGCGTTCACACACATACACACACACACGTGTATGCAAACATGCATGCACATACACTCTCACACACACACTTCCTCCCGTTGATGACAGTCATCCATGTGCTGGCTGATGTCCAGTAGTCCCCAGCTGGGCTCTTAGTATTGTCGTGCCACCATGCCTGGGCCTCAGAGTGATGCTACGAGTGGTTCAGCAGCAGCTGTTTAAATAAAACCAGCCCTGGATTTATGCACTTATAAACAGGCCAGGGTGAATGACTATGCAAATTGTATCGTGTTCTACATTTCCAAATGTTACATTTGCATGAAAACCAATATCAATCTCATCCCCTGCTCTGCTCTCTCTCTCTCTCTCTCTCTCTCTCTCTCCTGCCCCAACCATGGAATGCCAAGACAAAGTGCACGCACTGTGGCGATGTAGAAGAGTGAACTGTTTACTGGCAGAACACAGCCCTCCGTCACACACACACACACACACACACACACACACACACACACACACACACACACACACACACACACACACACACACACACACACACACACACACAAAACAAATCAAACTCAGTCACACACACACCAACTATAACAAACAAACACATTCTCCTTAATCTCCCAACCCACTGATCCCTTTGACAATCACCTATTTAAAAGTGTAAATTCACATTTACATCCATGTCAAGTGACCTGGGGGGACGTGAAACCCTGATCTGTTCAGACACTGTGTTCTGCTGTTGAGTGCTGCGAGCATCCGTGAATGCACCTGATGTATACATGTGTTTGTCTTGGCTGTGAGCAGAGCAGGTTCCTTATCTCTTCGCTGGCGGAACACCTTTCCCATGCGTCTAGGTTACGCTGTGGTTTATTTATGATATTAATTGGTCATGAGGTATCCTACCTCAATCCAATTACGGGCCACAGCTTTTATCTCCTCAGCGTAGCTGGAGCCGGAGCCTCGCACAGCGCTACACATGCTCTCTCTCTCTCTCTCTCTCTCTCTCTCTCTCTCTCTCTCTCTCTCTCTCTCTCTCTCTCTCTCTCTCTCCTTCTCTCTCTCCAGAGAAAGTGCGTCCAACTTTAGCATTTTAACTAATTGGAACTACTTACTACTTTTGAGCTACTTTGCATGTTAGCTAACCCTAACCTTAACATTTTAACTCCTAACCTTAAACCTAACCTTGAGATCAGGGCTCTATGCAGGCCAGTCAAGTTCTTCCACACCGATCTCCACAAGCCATATCTGTATGGACCTCGCTTTGTGCACGGGGCAGTGTCATGCTAAAACAGGAAAGGGCCTTCCCCAAACTGTTGCCACAAAGTTGGAAGCACAGAATCGTCTAGAATGGCATTGTATTCTGTAGCGTTAAGATTTCCCTTCACTGGAACTAAGGGGCCTAGCCTAAACCATGAAAAACAAACCCAGACCATTATTCCTCCTCCACCAAACTTTACAGTTGGCGTTCTCCTGGCATCTGCCAAACCCAGATTCGTGTGAGCTTGTGTGGCATATCCACTTCGCGGCTGAGCCTTTGTTGCTCCTAAACGTTTCCACTCCACAATACCAGCACTTACACTTGACCGGGGCATCTCTAGCAGGGCAGACATTTGACGAACCGACTTGTTGGAAAGGTTTCATCCTATGACGGTGCCACGTTGAAAGTCACTTAGCTCTTCAGTAAGGCCATTCTACTGCCAATGTTTGTCTATGGACATTACATGGCTGTTTGCTAAATTTTTTACACCTGTTAGCAACGGGTGTGGCTGAAATAGCCGAAGCCACTAATTTGAAGGGGTGTCCACATATTTTTGTATATACAGTATATAGTGTATCATACGCAAATTCATGACATTGTACGAATTGCAATTCGTAACATATCATACAAAGTGTAATTTGTAACATGCCATCGAAATGGATGATGGATATTCACAAATTAATACATACGAAAGTAACATATCATACTAATTGAAGTGTCTCAGAGTCACGTTTACTATGTTACGTCTACCCCTGAGTCCAGTTTGGGATTAACATTCTGTTACTGTAAAACCAATGCTCGCTTCTCACTGCTTGCAAAGCTCCAGCGGAAAACTATGCAAAGTGTTTAAACTCAGAGAAGCGAATTTGGCATGTGTTCATACAAGGTGGTGGAGAGGCTGGGCTGTGGGCGGCTGATTTTGGTGAAAGGTTGTGTGTGAAGGAATTAAGTAACTCTCTAACAGAGCATAGAGTAAAGAGCGGAGAGTTAAGAGACAATACATCAAATTAAGTGTGTTGGTGTTGTGGTGTTGGTCAAAATCGTAGACTAAATGCCATCAGTAGTGGTACTGCTGCTGTGACAGTCAATCAGACAGCTTGTTCTGAGCTGAGCTGTAATCCAACCAAGCACACACATACTCTGTACTCACAGCACTGATATTTCCTCCTTTTGGTGCATAGGTTACCATGGTTACATGGCCAGTCCATCTCAATAGGCTTGTTACACACAGATGCCATTATTTTATGTTACACAATGCCAATGCCACTTTTTATGCACCATTGTCGATAACGGAAAGAGTTAAGTTGAACCCAAAATGTATACGAAACAACAGATTTCAATGGACAAAGGGTTTTGAGTGAGAAGGAAATGTACGCAACATTTTGACATAATGTGTAAATAAGTCAGAGATTTATTCCATTTTCACTCTATTGCCAAGTCACTCTCAACTGTTATCTTTGTGCCCACTGATATGGCAAAATGCATTTCTCATAGTTGTGTGTCCACCAGCATTGTAACTAAGTCCCCCGATGTAATGAGTAACATTTGCAAATCAAATATATATCAATCAGCATCCGCCCGACAGACGATAAACAAAGGAGCACATTAAATCCGACCAGGCAGAAAATTGCTCGAGTAAGCCACACTTGAGAAACCCATCAGGAGAAATTAATAAACAAACAAACAAACGAACATTGAAACAAACAAATGTGATGTCATGGACAGTGGCTAAGGGTTGGGTCTGTTGGTCTGGTAGAGGTAGTGGCTGTCTGTCTCTCTGTCAGTTTGAAGCCAGTCTCCAACATTGGGATGGAATCACTACATAATTGGGCTTAGTCAAAGGTTCAAATCTCTGATAGGAAGGAGTGTTATATATCCTAAACCTGTTTATACAATAAGTCACTATGGAGTTCCTTACCTTTAGTTACACTGTATTATATCACCCATTAGCGAATAATACACTTCTGCTACTATTCCTTGTCCAATTCATAACCATTAGATCTGCTTTGGCTGTACAAATGTACACATGGAGATGTCTGGATAACATTAGTCTTTCTGCTGCTGAGGTAATGTGCAACTCTGTTCTCCTCCTGTCAACCCCATTTACTTTTCTGAGGGTAAAATATAGGCCTAGTGTACTTCCTTTGATTAAGATACAGTATTACAAATAGAATGTACAGATTTGCATATATGTCTGATAAAGTATGTAAAGTGCCTTCAGAAAGTATACACACCCTTTGACTTAACATGGATTTAATTGTCATTGTTTTGTCAACAATCTACACAAAATACTCTAATGTCAAAGTGGGAGAAAAATTCTAACATTTCTAACATAAAACACTAATATATCTTGATTAGATAAGTATTCAGTCCCCTGAGTCAATAAATGTTTGTCAAATTGCTTGTTGATCATTGCTAGACAACCATTTTCAGATCTTGTCATAGATTTTCAAGCAGATTTAAGTCAAAACTGTAACTCTGCCACTCAGGAACATTCACTGTCTTATTGGTAAGCAACTCCAGTGTATATTTGGCCTGGTGTTTTAGGTTATTGTCCTGCTGAAAGGTGAATTCCTCTCCCAGTGTTTGGTGGAAGCAGACTGAACCAGGTTTTCCTTTAGGAATTTGCCTTTGCTAAGCTCCATTCCATTTATTTATATCCTGAAAAACTCCCCAGTCCTTAACGATTACAAGCATAGAGATAACATTATATATTGCTATATTGCTTAAAAATATAGAGAGTGGTACTCAGTAATGTGTTGCATTGGATTTGCCCCAAACATAATACTTTGTATTCAGGACAAAAAGTGTATTGCTTCGACACATTTTTTGCAGTATTACTTTAGTGCCTTGTTGCAAACAGGATGCATGTTTTGGAATATTTGTATTCTGTAACAGGCTTCCTTCTTTTCACTCTGTCAATAGGTTAGTGTTGTGGAGTAACTACAATGTTGTTGATACATCCTCAGTTTTCTCCTATCACAGCTATTAAACTCTGTAAAAAAATGTAAGTCACCATTGGCCTCATGGTGAAATCACTGACCGGCTTCCTTCCTCTCTGGCAATTGAGTTAAGAAATACGCCTATATCTTTTTACTAACTGGATGTATTGATACACATTCCAAAGTGTAATTAATAACTTCACCATGCTCAAAGGGATATTCAATGTCTTCTTTTATTTTACCCATCTACCAATAGGTGCGCTTCTTTGCGAGGTGTTGGAAACCTTGCTGGTCTTTGTGGTTGAATAACAGATAATGGTATGTGTTGTTGGGTACAGAGATGAGGTAGTCATAAAGAAATCATGAGAGTGAGTCCATGCAACTTACAATGACTTGTTAAGCACATTTGTTACTTCTGAACTTATTTAGGCTTGTCATAACACTTGGGCTCCCAAGTGGCGCAGTGGTCTAAGACACTGCATCTCAGTACTAGAGGTGTCCCTACAGACAACCTGGTTTGAATCCAGACTGTATCACAACTGACTGTGGTTGGGAGTCCCATAGGGTGGTGCACAATTTGGCTGGTGCAGGCTGTCATTGTAAATAAGAATTTGTTGTTAACTGACTTGCCTAGTTAAATGAAGAATAAATAAATAAAAAATATCAAATGGGTTGAATACTTTTTTACTCAAGGCATTTCAGCTTTTAATGTTTTTAATTGTTTTGGGAAAACATAATTCCACTTTGACATTATGGGGTATTGTGTGTAGGCCAGTGACAAAAAACCCAGCAATTTAATACATTTTAAATTCAGGCTGTAACACAACAAAACGTGGACAAAGTGGTGTGAATACTTTCTGAAGTTACTGTATTTATGGTAAAGCCTCTCCTAGTCCTAATTTATGTATTCATGCATTTAGACGGACATCCTCAGTGCCACCTGTCTCTCCTCCATGTCTGCCAAGCATAATTTCTTCCTTCCCTCAAATTTACCGTCTGTCTCATCTGGCTTTTTTTTTCTCTTCCCTCTCTCGTCTCTCTGATGTTGTGAAAGCATTTCTCCTCTGCGTACACACAGGCATGCACACACACTAGAGGAAGTGCGTCCAACAGCGTCTTGGTAAGCTGCAGTAGCACTACAGTAAACAGACTGAACAGGCGAGGGAGGTGAAGGCCTGCCAAAGAGCCCCAGCTCCAGCTCTCAGCCCTGCTCAACTTTGGCTGTCTCCATCCCCAATGTCACGGCTCAGAACAGACCAGCCAACTCCATCACTACTGCAGCCAGCCTTACGGAATCGGACAAACATCTGATACTGTACCTTTAATTAATTAGCAATGTCAATTAGAGAAAGCGGGTACCTTCTCATGGTGTCTCACCTTCCCTCGTTAGATATGGGTTCTCCCCGCTGTGCTGCGACACTGGCACTGGACTAACCCCTCTCTAGCTCTCCCTGGCAGGGGTAGCTGGGTACCAGGCTGCCCCGTCTTTGGTTCTCCCAGGCGCTGCCTCCTGCTCAGGGATCAAAGCCGGCCACTGATCTGCGCCTACTTTAATTTTTCAAAGTGTATTAAATCTTCATTTCCAGATGCCTCAGATCCTTCTAATGGAGGCTGGGGATGAATTTTACATAGAGGATAGGAGTTGAGATCCTGGTAAAGGCTTCTTCATGTGGGGTTTGGTCCAATGACACCATCAGGGCCTGCTCCACTTCCTTTATTTTCTCTTGAATAATTCCTACTCATTTTATGCTGCTGTCCTAGTTCTCCCCTTCAGAGAAAGTACTGACTCTAGAGCTCCCATGGCAGCATCAGCATAATACGTGGTCAGTGATCATGTTTCATGTTTTGTGCAAAGCAAGTCCTTTGTACAGTTTGTACAATATCATTAATTAACATAATAAAAAAATCCCCATCAAAATCTGTCAGTTTAAGCTAGAGATATCATTTTTTGCATGGGCTGCGTCTCAATCCACTGCATCCGCCCATGTCGTCCTTCCATATCTGCGTTGGAAAGTGGCTGAGCTACAGTGGTGTTTATCAGATCATGAGACATCCTGAAAATTCTTCTTCTCACGAAAACGTCTGTAGCGTCCGAAAGGTTTGGCCTACAAACTATTATGGCTACTCTATGGAAAGGGGAGACTCTACTTTTTGCTCTACTACCCCCACAAGTGTCACAGGACTCGCCTGAAGGTAACCCATACAAACAAATACAAGTATTGAGGTTTTGTGCCCCAAAAAATAAGAGGTTAAATATGTGTCAAAAAAAATAAAATATTTCTGGAACTTTCTCCTAGATGTAGGACAGACACTTCAAATCCTTATTCCTTACATTCAATTTGTTTATATGGGCTATAGTAGTAAAGGCCAAATTCTATATTTTATCAAATCATTTGTATTAAAAAAAATGTTGACACCTAAAGGGGTCCTAAAATTCAAAATCAAACAGCTTAGCTATAAAACAGGTATCAACATTTTTTTTAGACACATTATTTGATAAAATATGGAGTTTGGACTTTATGGATCCATGGCATGACCAATCTGCAGTATTATTAGCCATGAAGATTCAGTATGTGGATAGTATCTGTGACTCCCTACCAGGAGTTTCTGACCGTGCGTATCTCACCTCCCCAGCTCTTTGGGCTCTCCCTACTCTCCTTGCTCCTCCACATTAGGGCCCAGGAGTGGGCGGACACTCCAAAAGCCTTTTCATGGTTCAAAGTCCCTTTCATTTTACCGCTGAGCTCCTCTGAGAGGCTCATGGTGTCTTATCAAGCACAGTTCTATCACCGTGTCTCACCAGAGGACCTTGGGAACTTTGTTCATACAACCCAACGAGTGTTACCCTTTACAACTTTCATCTTAGTAATATAATTATATAGTTACATGATATACTGTAGTTCTTCTTATGGTCCGAAACACAATATCAATTGTCTGAGCTCAGTATTTCCTAGCATCAGATATGAATAGCACCCTGTGTAATGATATGGTGTATCTACAGTAACACACACCCCTGGGAGTTGGTTGTGAAAGCTTGAATCGATCTGCAAAGTGTTGCTTATCACATTTATTCAGGTCTCTGCATGCAGCCCAGATACAGTGTGACAGAAACAGACAGGCCAATCTCTGATAAAACAAAGCCCAGGGTTCCATTTTGTTTGGCTCTAAACAGCTCAGCTCTGTCCAAATGAAGAGGCCAGCAGGGCACAAATGGATTCTGTAGGGAGAGGCCGGCAGGCCTGAAATCACTGAAAGAGCTTGGTTGTGTTGATGGATATGATATGCTGCTCACTGGCCCCCTTGACCTGTCGGCACAGTATTCTTAGGAGGAATCTATGGGGACGTGCACTGGCTCGCATGAAATCCTGCAAATCTCAGAGTGAGATCATATTATTCAGCGTCTCTCCATCAGTGTCTCCCTCGGGAGATCTAGTCATCATATCAGAGCCCTTTTTAGGTCTTCCTCTCTGTCTGTCTCTCGTTTCCCTCTGTGTGTTTCGCTTGGTGTGTGTTGCACTGGTCGATGTAGGTCCTGCTCCTTGCTCGTGGGATGTATCAGTAATCCAATGGGCTGTATCAGTAATCCATAAGGGTGCTCTGCAGCTCTCCAAAAGAGGACCGTCACACTCTCCCAGAAGCTCGGTCGGTGCACAAAACCCCCAAATCTAGACAAACAAAAGGTGTAATGGGTCCGCATTCAAAAAGCTTACTTCATTTTTCTTTTCTTTTTTTTATTATTTTCATTGCATCAGGGATAGCATGCTCTGCAGCTCTCTCCTCTCCACACTCGCCCCTCCTCACCTCGCCTCGCCCCACCACACAGCACACCCCTCTGACAATCACAAAGCTACTCATCTATCAACACCCCTTGTCACCAGATGTGACACACCATCCTTCATGGGGGATTGGGATTGGCCAGGGGGCCTGGAGGAGGAGGCCCAGGAGGTCACAGACAGCAGCCTCACAGAGAACCCCTCAGCATCCCATGAAGACATCACCTCACTATTGTAGGGTAATGCAGGGTCAACAGGAAGATCCTCATTCCTCCCTCTCCATTGCCTACAAACACCACCCTCTGTCTCTGCTAGTGTTTTAGAAGAATCAGATTCCAAACCTGTTGCAGAAGACGGAAGAGGCTTGACTGTCTCGCTCTCCGTCTCTCTCTCTCTCTCTCTCTCTCTCTCTCTCTCTCTCTCTCTCTCTCTCTCTCTCTCTCTCTCTCTCTCTCTCTCTCTCTCTCTCTCTCTCTCTCTCACTCTCTCTTTCTCACTCTCTCTGTCTATCTCTCTGTCTCTCTCTCTGTCTCTCTCTCTCTCTCTCTCTCTCTGTATTGCTCTCTCTGTCTCTCTCTGTCTCTCTCTCTCTCTCTCTCTCTCGCTCTTGTTCTGCTGTTTGTTATGTAAGCCCTGCTTAATCTTCTAAGACCGCAACCTCTACAGTGTTACACGGATTGATGGGAGGGGAAAATCAAATGCTAACAGAATTCTGTTGCCAGAGGGGGCATGTCTGGAGGCTGCTTTTCAGCAAAACAAACACCATGCAGACTAGCAAGCCCCACTTAGCTGCCAGGGCCAGGCTAGCGCTAAGAGGAGGATATGGGAGAAGTCGAGATGAGTCTGGAGCCATAAAACCCACTCATCTCTATCTACTGCTGGCTGACACCTTATGCCTTCTTTCTGTTTGCCCTCAAGACAGGTTCCTCTGCAGCGCTCCGACTCCCAACCCCAGAACCCCAGGGTTAGATTGGTGTTTTGGAGCAGGGACAGCTGTAAGCTCTGCCTCGCTCTCTCTCTCCCCGAGTTCCAGCCTCGTCTTTCCCTCAAGGGGTTGAGGGCAACACAAATAATCAGCCAAACACTCTCCCATTTGATGAACCCCTGACTCTCATTCCCACCTTAATAAATGACTCCCAGGGCCATGTCTCACCTCTTCTTGACTCACAGCACCAGGGGAGAGAGGGGGTAGGGGCAGCAAACCTAACCTGGAGCCCCCGCTCACACAAGCCTCCCTCTCTCTCTCTCTCTCTCTCTCTCTCTCTCTCTCTCTCTCTCTCTCTCTCTCTCTCACTGTCACTATCTCAATTCAAAGAGCTCTATTGGTATGGGAAACATATGTTTACAATGAAATAAACATAAGTGAAATAAACAATCATAACAGTAAACATTACACCCACAAAAGTTTGAAAGGAATAGACACATTTCATGGAAAATAAATACACATAGACATTGTATTTACAATGGTGTTTGTTAATCACTGCTTGTTCTTTTCTTGTGGCAACAGGTCACAAATCTTGCTTCTGTGATGGCACACTGTGGTATTTCACACAATAGATATGGGAGTTCATCAACATTGGATTTGTTTTCTAATTCTTTGTGGTACTGTGTAATCTGAGGGAAATATGTGTCTCTAATATGGTCATACATTTGGCAGGAGGTAAGGAAGTGCAGCTCAGTTTCCACCTCATTTTGTGGGCAGTGTGCACATAGCCTGTCTTCTCTTGAGAGCCATGTCTGCCTACGGTGGCCTTTCTCAACAGCAAGGCTATGCTCACTATGTCTGTTCATAGTCAAAGCTTATCTTAATTTTGGGTCAGTCACAGTGGTGAGGTGTTCTGCCACTGTGTACTCTCTGTTTAGGGCCAAATAGCATTCCAGTTGGCTCTGTTTTTTTAACCAGCTTGCTTAAGGGACTCTTCTCTAGGTTTATCTCTCTGTAGGTGATGGCTTTGTTATGGAAGGTTTGGGAATTGCTTCCTTTTAGGTGGTTGTGTAGAATTTAAGCATTTTATAATTAGGGTGTCATCCTAATTCTGCTCTGCATGCTTTATTTGGTGTTTTACATTGTACCATTTTTGTCCCATTTTGTGAATTATTGGTTGGTGAGCGGACCCCAGATCTCACAACCATAAAGGGCAATGGGTTCTATAACTGATTCAAGTATTTTTTGCCAGATCCTAATTGGGATGTCGAATTTTATGTTCCTTTTGATGGCGTAGAAAGCCCTTCTTGCCTTGTCTCTCAGATCGTTCACAGCTTTGTGGAAGTTTCCTGTGGTGCTGATGTTTAGGCCAAGGTACATGTTGTTTTTTGTCTGCTCTAGGGCAACGGTGTCTAGATGAAATTTGTATTTGTGGTCCTGGCAACTGGAACTTTTTTGGAACACTATTGTTTTTGTCTTATTGAGATTTACTGTCAGGGCCCAGGTCTGACAGAATCTGTACATAAGATCTAGGTGCTGCTGTAGGCCCTCCTTGGTTGGGGACAGAAGCACAGATCATCTGCGAACAGTAGACATTTGAGTTTAGATTCTAGTAGGGTGAGGCCTGGTAATGCAGATGGTTCAAGTGTCCTCGCCAATTCATTGATATGCACTATATAAACCAAAGTATGTGGATACCCCTTCAAATGAGTGGATTTGGCTATTTCTGCCACACCCGTTGCTGACAGGTGTATAAAATTGAGCACACAGCCATGCAAACAACGTAGACAAACATTGGCAGTAGAGTGGCCTTGCTGAAGAGCTCAGTGACTTTCAACATGGCCCCGTCATAGGATGCCACCTTTCCAACAAGTCAGTTCATAAAATGTCTGTCCTGCTAGAGCTGCCCCGGTCAACTGTAAATGCTGTTATTGTGAAGTGGAAACATCTAGGCGCAAACACGGCTCAGCCGCAAAGTGGTAGGCCGCACAAGCTCACAGAACGGGACTGCCGAGTGCTCAAGCGCGTGGCGTGTAAAAATAATATGTCCTAGGTTTCAACTACCGAGTTACATACTGCCTCTGGAAGCAACGTCAGCACAAGAACTCGTTTGTAAGGGAGCTTCATGAAATGCAAGCCTAAGATCACCATGTGCAATGCCAAGCATCTGCTGGAGTCGTGTAAAGTTTGCCGCCATTGGACTCTGGAGCAGTGGAAACTCTTTCTCTGGAGTGATGAATCACACTACACCTCCTGACAGTCCGACGGACGAATCTGGGTTTGGCGGATACCAGGAGAACGCTACCTGCCTGAATGCATAGTGCCAACTGTAAAGTTTGGTGGAGGAGGAATAATGGTCTCTGTCTGTTTCTCATGGTTTGGGCTAGGTCCCTTAGTTCCAGTGAAGAGAAATCGTAATGCTACAGCATACAATGACATTCTAGACGATTCTGTGCTTCCAACTTAGTGGCAACAGTTTGGGGAAGGCCCTTTCCACCTGTTTCAGCATCACAATGCCCCTGTGAGATCGGTGTGGAAGAATTTGACGGGCCTGCACAGAGCCCTGACCTCAACCCCAGTAAACATCTTTCCCCCAATGCCGTTTTTGTATAGCAGACCCTCATGACGAATTGAATCAAAAGCTTTTTTTAAATCAACAGCACATGACAATTCTTTGTGCCTTTGTTTTGTTTGTTTGTCAATTAGGGTGTGCAGGATGAATACGTGGTCTGTACGGTAATTTGGTAAAAAGCCAATTTGACATTTGCTCAGTACATTGTTTGCACTGAGGAAATGTACGTTTCTCTCTCTCTCTTTCTTCTCTCTCTCTCGCTCTCTCTCTCTCTCTCTCTCTCTCTCTCTCTCTCTCTCGCTCTTTCTCTCTCTCTTTCTCTCTCTCTTTCTCTCTGTCATTTCAAAGGAAATAAAGAAGTGAAAAGCGAGAAACCACTTCAAAGGAATCGCCCTGGTAAACCATTGTTTCATTGTACTCTGTAAGAGTGCAATCTGATACGCACTTTCAACTCTGTTTTGACACCTGTCAGGACTAGCAATGAAATAGGTTCTATTTTTTCTCCACCTCTTTTTGTTGATCTCTTTTTTTCTCCTTCTCTTTCCCTCTTCTGAACGTGGCAGGTCTTTGTCTCATGGCTCTGGCTGATCCGTAATGAGAACCAGAGGTTGGGAGGTTGCGGCCTGTTTCTGTGCCCCAGCTGGATGGCAATGTCTGGGGCTGCTGGTTGAGTTTGGCTGGGCTGGGTGCTGAGTGTTGCAGGATGTGGTTCTGACTTGGCCCGCAGTGCTGATCCAGCACTGTCTGTGTCTACGACCCTGCAGTCCATGCCAACGCACCAGGCCTCTGGGGTGTCTGCTGCAGGCATGCAGGCCATGTGTTGGCACAGTTAGGGCCAGAGTGTGATTCAGACTGAGGAGTTAGCAGTCTGTCTGTCTCTGTCTCTGCACTGTCTGGCCAGAGACACGTGTTTTACATAACATAGAGGGAGGCTGCGGTTTTTCTGACCCACGCTACCCAGACAGTCGGCAATAGCGGCATTACACTGGTTAGGTGGGAAGAGGAGGACTGTTTCACTTCTTTGTCCTGGGGAAAAATGCACACAGACACACAGATACACATACATACACACACACAAACAAACACACACATAGACACACAGACAAGCACAGACACACACAACTTTACTTCTCCTTCCTTCCTGAAGTCAGTCCCTATCAGATGCTGGAGGCAGTTCATTAAGCGTGTTGTTTGCGCTTGTCTGTTCCCCACCTGTGTGCAGTGAATACTAAAGCAAATGGCTGCCTGGTTACCAGCACAACGTCTCGTTCGGACTCAGAGCAGCCCGCCTGGAATGTATCCTTCTCTTTCTTTGCTGCTTTAAAATTGGGTATTCATTCACAAACCCCATTATTCTTCTTTCGCTATTTGGGTTTGTGCCGATCGGGAGGAAAATAGGTATCACCCAATTCCATTACGTCCAATGATTTTCTTTGCCCAATGGCTTCCGATTCAAATTGCAATTTCAGGTCATTACCTGCACTTAATTTAATGCTGGTTTAGCAAAGCACAAACTGATATACAAATATACGATGCTGAGCTTACGTTAATAATGATTAAAGAAATTAAAGTTTCTGTGAATATTTTGGGAGTATTGGTATGAAAGGACAAAAGAGCACCCCTATTCATTAGTCATCTGGACCTCAGAGTTCCTGATCCACAGTAGTAGACTCCCTATTGGCCGAATCCTATACATTTCTTCTAGCTTAGTATCAAGACTCCTTCATTGTCTCTTACATAGTGATTGAAGACGGGAGCAAGACTGTCCAGAGGGAAATTGCATCATACTCTATTTATTCAGCAAAGGAGAGAAAGGGAGAGGAGGTTGAGGAGGCGAGAGAAGAGAGGAGAATAAGAGAGAGGAGAGGTGAATAGGGGAGGGAAGAAGAGAGGGTAAAAAAGAGGGTAGGAGAGGAGAGGAGAGGAGAGGAGAGGAGAGGCGAGGAGAGGAGAGGAGAGGAGAGGAGAGGAGAGGAGAGGAGAGGAGAGGAGAGGAGAGGAGAGGAGAGGAGAGGAGAGAGGTTGGAGAGGAGGGTTGGGGAGAAGGTTGGAGAGGAGGGGAGATTAGGGCAGATGAGAGGAGAGGAGAGGAGAGGAGGAGAGGAGACGAGGAGAGCTGTGGTGGAAGTTTAATAACCAGACTGCAGCCGCAGGCAATTAAATCTGCAGCCCAATAGAAGAGCCTGGCTGCCTGGTGTCACAGAGCCCTGTGTTGGCTTCTGAGCAGGAGTCTGTTTACACAGCCCAACTCATGATAAGAAGCTTCACTCACACACACAGGGATGATATGCTCAGTGCTGTCTATAGAGTATACTATAGACACTAGTCTGCCAGACCTGGAACTGAGAATTAAAATAGTAGTCATATTATGTTTGGAATTCCTCAAACGTCTACAAATGTTGATATTGGAATAGTTTTGGCTTAAGGTACAGTTTCATTGTACATTTTTTGTATTTTAGGCTTGACTTTGTCTTTTCCTGCTCACAAGGCTGTCTTCTGTTTGGACTTGGCTTGTTTGTCTAGCTTGTTGGCATTGACTCATTTGAATAGAAAGAGAAAGAACACATTTCATTCACTCACATTACCATGGTACTGTTCATGTTTTTCCTATGTAACTGTTTGGAATAGTAATATTTCATTTTTACAGCCTTTTGCTAAATCCTGTGTGGGAGAGGATGGAGACTATTAGTTAGATGCAACTAAATCAACAAACACATTTTTCTTTTGCCAAGTGTGTCTGTGGTTGCCCATCCCCTGTTCGTTGATGTATTTCATAAGCTGCCCGATGCTCTTCTTCTGTTCGCTCCAGTGCCCTCGTGTTGGGGTCTGGGCCAAGAGAGGAGACCAGAGAGCACGGACCACTCTTCCCATTGATTGCCTGGACTGGACTTGAATGGACTGGCTCTTTGGCCCAAACCCTGTTTGGCCCAGACCCTGTCAAAACCTTTAAATGGCATAAACACTAGAACAGCTAAATTTTGTTTTATTTTTTTTGCACTGTCTTGCTAATTAGTTGCCATGGCAATGAACTCTGTGGTCGCTAATCTGCCATCTCCCCCCTCCCCCCTCCAGAAATATGCCAGTTTCTCTGAGCAATTAGGGCCATTACATGGCTTCATACAATTATAAATACTGCATTCCTGTCTTCCCCACAGTTGGTTTTGTCTGTACATGATGTATAACTCTGTGCTTAAAAGCTCACACATTGTGCATCAAGACCACTTTCAAAATCGCTAATGCTATCTACTGTATAACTGCATTGCTATATTTACACTACATGGCTCGTCGAACATCTCATTCCAAAATCATGGGCATTAATATGGAGTTTGTCCCCCCTTTACTTCTATAATAGCCTCCACTATTCTGTGAATGCTTTCCTCTAGATGTTGGAACATTGCTGCGGAGACTTCCTTCCATTCAGCCACAAGAGCATTAGTGAGGTCAGGTTCTGATGTTGGGCGATTAGGCCTGGCTCACAGTCACCCTTCCCAATTCATCCCGGTCAAGTTCTTCCACATTGATCTCGACAAACCATTTCTGTATTTACCTCGCTTTGTGCACGGGGGTATTTTCCTGTTGAAACAGGAAAGGGTCTTCCCCAAACTGTTGCCTCAAAGTTGGAAGCACAGAATCGTCTAGAATGTCACTGTATGCTGTAGCACTATGCATTCGGGCAAGTAGCGTTCTCCTGTCATCCGCCAAACTTATATGGTGAAGCGTGTTTCATCACTCTAGAGAACACGTTTCCACTGCTCCAGAGTCCAATGGCGAGCTTTAAACCACTCCAGCCGACGCTTGTCATTGCGCATGTTGATCTTGGCCAGTGCCATCTTTTTTGCAGTGGTGTGCTGGGGCGCCAACATAAAGGCTGGTGATGCTTCTCGGGTAAATAAGCTGATCAGGAAGGCTAGCTCTGTTCTGGAGATTAGCCTTGACACTCTAGAGGAGGTGGCGGAGAGACGGATCCTGGCCAAACTGCTGGCCATCATGGACAACGTCACCCACCCTCTGCATGCCATGGTTATGATGCAGAGGAGAACTTTCAGTCACAGACTGATCCCACCACGGTGTGCCAGAGAGCGCTACAGGAGGTCCTTCCTGCCGGCGGCTATTAGACTATTTAATGCCTCACCGGGGTGCCGTGTCGTTGGCAACATAGACCTGGAGCTGGTGTTAGGACCTAGTTTAACAATTATGCATCCATCCGTGAGTAACTCTGGTCTGAAATCACTCATTCACTTAGGACTTATTCATTCAGGACTGTATATACATATTCATGTACTGTTGTTATATCATATCACGTGCAATATTGTAAGTAATTCTTGGACTGACCTTACGTCATCATTCACTTAGGAATGCATATTAGTATCCTGTCAGTTGTATCTTTTTTCATTGCTTTTAATATATTGAATGTGGAATATGTGCATTTATCTGTAATCAAACCCTGCACTAAGGACTGTATGTAATAATTATTATTACCCTAAATTATATCATACACACATTTAGCTATTTAAGTATCTCTTCCTGTAATTTACCTGTACAGTTAATGTAACCATGCAAATATTCACTTACCTGTACATTTAACTGTACATTTACCTGTACAGTTAATTTAACCATGCAGAATAGTCACTTACCTGTTCATTTAACCAGACTGTATATTTTTATTAATTTTTTATTTCACCTTTATTTAACCAGGTAGGTCAGTTGAGAACAAGTTCTCATTTGCAACTGCGACCTGGCCAATATTAAGTAAACTATTATTACCCTCACTTATATCATACGCACATTTAGCTATTTAAGTATTTCTCTGCCATCGACCTGTATAGTATAGTTAACCATGCAAATATTCCTTATTTATCTATATCAACTTGCAATATTTTATCATGTCTTTTCACCTAGCACTCTGTAACAATGTATAGTGTACATATTCAGCCATTCACACATACTATGCAATGTCTTTTTATAGCTTTATGCACTTTTTATAGCTTTATGCACTTTTTATAGCTTTATGCACTTTTTCATACTGCCGCACTATATATCATGTATCGTGTATCTGTCCTTTGTGATTTTTCGTTCTGGCATTTTGCACCTACCCTGTGTTTTTTAGTAGCTGCTTGATGAAGAAATTTCCCCTCTGGGATCAATAAAGTATCTATCTATCTATCTATCTATCTATCTGTCTGTCTGTCTGTCTGTCTGTCTGTCTGTCTGTCTGTCTGTCTGTCTGTCTGTCTGTCTGTCTGTCTGTCTGTCTGTCTGTCTGTCTGTCTGTCTGTCTGTCTGTCTGTCTGTCTGTCTGTCTGTCTGTCTGTCTGTCTGTCTGTCTGTCTTTCTGTCTGTCTGTCTGTCTGTCTGTCTGTCTGTCTTAATGGAAACCCATGTCATGAAGCTCCCGACGAACAGTTATTGTGCTGACGTTGCTTCCAGAGGCAATTGGAAATTGGTAGTGAGTGTTGCAACCTTAGGACAGGCAATTTTTACGCGCTTCAACACCAGCGGTCCCGTTCTGTGAGCTTGTGTGGCCTACCACTTCGCGGCTAGATGTTTCCACTTCACAATAACAGCACTTACAGTTGACCAGGGCAGCTCTAGCAAGGCAGAATTTTTAAGGTGGTATCCTATGATGGTGCCATGTTGAAAGTCACTGAGCTCTTCAGTACGGGCCATTCTACTGCCAATGTTTGTGGAGATTGCATGGCTATGTGCTTAATGTTATACACCTGTCAGTAACGGGTGTGGCTGGAATAGCCAAATCCCTTAATTTGAGGGGTGTCCACATACTTTTGGCCATGTAGTGTACTTGTCCAGTCCAGTAAATGTCCAGTCCTCCATTTCCTTAGTTCTACCTGCTAACCATGGTCTCTCTCCCTGTTCCCAGGAGTGTCCCCAGATCCTGCAATCCACCCAGATCTACATCCCAGTGGGTGTGATGAAGCCCATCACCCTGCTGGCTAAGAACCTGCCTCAGCCTCAGTCTGGACAGAGGAACTACGAGTGTATCTTCCACATCCAGGGAGCCACCTACAGCGTCACCGCCCTGCGCTTCAACAGCACCAGCATCCAGTGTCAGAAGACCTCGGTGAGTACCATACCTTCCCTGTCCATATTCTGCTGTACTCTGCGCCAATCTGTACCGTATTACCACCCCCAAACCCAACCACCATAAAGTGTAGTAATAGGCAATGCATGGTAGAGGTTGTGTTTGTTTCTCTGTGTCTCTCTCTGTGTGTATCAGTGTGATCATGCTCCAAAATGTATCTGCTAGGCAGAGTTGCTCTGTCTTCTTGCTTTAATCTCCTTTTGGCTCCCCCCCTCATCTCTCCCCTGTTCTTTTGATATCTTTGCCCATTTAGTTATAATAGAACCAGCAGCAGCCATCCTCAGCCACAATCTGCCATCCCCCCCCCCCTCTCTCTCTCTCTTTCTCTCTCTCTCTCTTTTTCTCCCCCCTCCCTCTCTCTCTCTCCATCTCTCTGTCTCTCTCTCTCTCTTTCTCTCTCTCTCTATTTTTCTCCCCTCTCCCTCTCTCTCTCTCCATCTCTCTGTCTCTCTCTCTCTCTCTTCTCCCCCCCCCCCCCTCTCCTCTGTTTTTCCCACTTCCTCTCTCCTTTTCTCCCGTTGAGCCGTAGGTTTGTCCAGCTAGCTCAGCCTGGGTGGACAGTGCTGTAACCATTCAGGCCTGATGAAGCACACAGCTGTGTATTTGCTTTAACGGACTGCCGCCCATCTGCAGTCATTAACGGGTAGAGTGGTCCCTTGCGTTTGACAGTGGCATGACACTCGTCTGCGCTCCTTTATTGATGCCCATTATAGGACTCTCTCTCCCCTCTCACTCGAGAAACTCTTGGCGCTTCTGAAGGGAACCTAATTACGCAGCTAAGAGCGCGAGGAGAGCTGTCTCACTAAATAGGCCTTTATCGACTGTTTGCTGTCGCAGCCATTTTAAATCAACAGCCTCTGCCCGCTCAGCCAATGGCATGCCATTTCTCCATTGGATATGAGCAGCAGACAAAGCTTTATGGGTGTGAACGGTCAGCTAGGTCTGCCAAGCAACAGTAAGGGGATCATCAGGGCCAAGAAAACTTTGTAGCTGTGTAATGGTAACAAACAGTATGATAAAGTGTTATGGTTAGTATGCATCATGCACCAATTGTTGTTTATACAGTACGTTTTTCAGCTTGTATGGTGAGGCTAGTCCAACCTGCCTCCCTCTGCGGCTGCCAGCTCTGTGTAGTCAGTCAGTCAGTGTGCTGCTGGTGGCGGAGGGAAGGAGGGAGGCACACTGTAACATGTCGCTGCCACTGTTCAGCAAGCCAGACACGCTGTCAATTTTAATATGGAACGGCAATTTCAGTCGTGTTAATTTCCACAGTGCAATTACGTCAGTTAAATTAGACCAATTACTTAACATGTCATGATTTTTGCATGAGTGCAGCAGGTCTCTGTTCAGGTCTTATTATTACAGTTTTTCTCAGTCGCTTTGGTACATTTCTCAGATCACAATTGAAATTCTCAAAACTACTTGTTCAACCTCCACATCATCTAGTCACTTGTGCACATCATAAAAGCAATTTCTCATTCTTTTGAACAAATTGCCAATGCTTTGGTACATTCATGCAATTGATTATTGTCTGCTGTTTCCTACATTATCAATTGCCTATGTCATGTTAATCAAAATATATTATACTCTGTTGAAAGGTCTTACCCCCCAAAACATCTAGGCATTAGTTCATTGCATAAGTCATTAAATGCAAAATGGTTGAACCAGTTGTCATAATCTGTCAAGCATATTTTCTATACATTTCTATTAGACTTTTTTTGTAAATGTGTCCTGAATTGATGAATTGCTCTCAGGTGGTTCTTCATTTTCACTAATGAAGGGGAATGTGTGAAGCGTTAGATCAACCAATGATCAACCAGTTCTTTAAAATAGCTCAGAGGTGCATCTCATGAACCTTCAATTGGCAAGAATATATAGACAGAGCACAACACAATTTCTGACAATGGATGAACATCAAGGAAACAAACAGGGTCAACAGCCGGGGAGAAGAAGAGGAGTAAGGATGCGTGGTGGAAGAGTAGGGAGGCAAAACAGAGGTAGAAGAGGCCAAGGACATAGGCACGTTTCAGATTAAATAAGAGCCACTATTGTCATTCAATCGAACAGGTATGTAATCCAACAATGTGCACTGTACTGTAATACTGTACACTTACTGTAATGCTTCATATTACAGTAGTCCACTTGCATTTTACAGTATACAGTAAATATACTTTATACAGATACATACTGTAACAGTCATTCCTGACATTTAATCCTAGTAAAAATTCCCTGTTTTAGGTCAGTTAGGATCACCACTTTATTTTAAGAATGTGAAATGTCCGAATAATAGTAGAGAGAATGATTTATTTCAGCTTTTATTTCTTTCATCACATCCCAGTGGGTCTGAAGTTTACATACTCTCAATTAGTATTTGGTAGCATTGCCTTTAAATTGTTTAACTTGGGTCAAACGTTTTGGGTATCCTTCCACAAGCTTCCCACAATAAGTTGAGTGAATTTTGGCCCATTCCTCCTGACAGAACTGGTGTAAGGTTTGTAGGCCTCCTTGCTCGCACATGTTTTTTAATTTCTGCCCACAAACTCTCTATAGGATTGAGATCAGGGCTTTGTGATGGCCTTTCGAAGTATGCTTGTCCATTTGGAAGACCCATTTGCGACCAAGCTTTAACTTCCTGACTGATGTCTTCAGATGTTGCTTCAATATATCCACATAATTTTCCTTCCTCATGATGCCATCTATTTTGTGAAGTGCACCAGTCCCTCCTGCAGCAAAGCACCCCCACAACATGATGCTGCCACCCCCGTGCTTCATGATGGGATGGTGTTCTTCAGCTTGCAAGCTTCCCCCTTTTTCCTCCAGCATCTTCACAAGGTCCTTTGTAGATTCCGTCACTCACAGTTGAAGAGTACCTATGATAAAAATGACAGACTTCTACATGCTTTGTAAGTGGGAAAACCTGCAAAATCGGCAGTGTATCAAATACTTGTTCTCCCCACTGTATATATATTTGCACAGTGACATATTTTTGGAAATCTTCCTCAATCTTGTGTTTTGCATTACTATATTTTTCCACATAGGACTGCAACACTACCTCACAGGGGTGGCAGAGGGCCCCTTCTCACCCCTCAACAGGAGGAGGCTATTTGCATACAGATACAGATACAGAGTGCCATAATAAAAGTCAACAATGTATTTGAAAACATCTGTTAGTGTCACGAGAGGGTGCATTCACAGACCAAGACGCAGCGCAGGGATTGTAGTTGGACATATTTTCTTTATTTTATACTATTTATAATATTGAATATCATACTATGTATAACAACCAAAAATCCGAACTACTAAACAAACAAAACACGAATGAACAAACGTAATAAATGACGCACACTTACTGTCACCGACAACGACCCACATCCCCGGTGTGGAACATACAAACCTATGTAGGATCCCTAATTAGAGACGATGCATTACAGCTGCCTCTAATTAGGGATCCAACACAAACCACCACCAGAAACAGAAAGAAAAGAACTGTCAGACTCTGACCATGGCTACATAGAGAAGCAAATAGGTTTCTCTATTGCCAGAGCCTGACAGTACCCCCCCCCCCCCCCCAAAGGGGCGGACTCCCGGACGCCAACAAAAAAAAAAAAATACAAGGGTGGGGTTAATAGGGAGGGAAGACCGTTGGGGGCAGCTCTGGCTCCGGCTAAGTGGACAGTTTTCTCCCGTGCCCCCTCCTTATGACTGGGCACCGGTGGGGTAAACGGCTCCGGCCATGGAGCGGGACCATTAACCGGACCCGGACTGGGCACTGGTGGGGTAAACGGCTCCGGCCATGGAGCGGGGTAAAACAACCGGGCCCGGGCTGGGCACCGGTGGGGCAAACGGCTCCGGCC
This sequence comes from Thymallus thymallus, assembly GCA_023634145.1. Lineage (NCBI taxonomy): Eukaryota > Metazoa > Chordata > Actinopteri > Salmoniformes > Salmonidae > Thymallus > Thymallus thymallus. Next base: position 21,195,276 of record CM042400.1, on the reverse strand, counting down.
ATGGAGTGGGGAAATTAACCGGGCCCGGACTGGGCACCGGTGGGGTAAACGCCTCCGGCCATGGAGCGGGGAAAACAACCGGGCCCGGACAGGGCACCGGTGGGGTAAACGACTCCGGCCATGGAGTGGAGCAGACCACCGGAACAGGACTGGGCACCGGTGGAGCGGACTGCTCTGGCACTGGAGCGGAGCGGATGGCCGGACCCGGATTGGGCACTGGTGGAGCGGACTGCTCAGGCACTGGAGCGGAGCAGACGGCTGGACCCGGACTGGGCACCGGTGGAGCGGACTGCTCTGGCACTGGAGCGGAGCAGGCGGCCGGACCCGGACTGGGCACCGGTGGAGCGGACTACTCTGGCTCAGGAGCGGAGCAGACGGCTGGACCCGGATTGGGCACCGGTGGAGCGGACTGCTCTGGCACTGGAGCAGAGCAGACTGCTGGACCCGGATTTGGCACCGGTGGAGAAGACTGCTTAGGCACTGGAGTGGAGCAGACGGCTGGACCCGGACTGGGCACCGGTGGAGCGGACTGCTCTGGCTCAGGAGCGGAGCAGACGGCTGGACCCGGAATGGGCACTGGTGGAGCGGACTGCTCAGGCACTGGAGCGGAGCAGACAGCTGGACCCGGAATGGGCACCGGTGGAGCGGACTGCTCAGGCACTGGACCGGAGCAGATGGCTGGACCCGGACTGGGCACCGGTGGAGCGGACTGCTCTGGCTCAGGAGCGGAGCAGATGGCTGGACCCGGACTGGGCACCGGTGGAGCGGACTGCTCTGGCTCAGGAGCGGAGCAGACGGCTGGACCCGGATTGGGCACCAGTGGAGCGGACTGCTCAGGCACTGGAGCGGAGCAGACGGCTGGACCCGGATTGGGCACCAGTGGAGCGGTATGTTCCAACCACAGAGCGGTATTGACTTCGGGAGGTTTCGGGCTGCGGATCCTCGCTGGAGGTTCCGGGCTGCGGACCTTTGCTGGAGGTTCCGGGCTGCGGACCTTTGCTGGAGGTTCCGGGCTGCGGACCTTTGCTGCAGGTTCCGGGCTGCGGATCTTTGCTGGAGGTTCCGGGCTGCGGACCTTTGCTGGAGGTTCCGGGCTGCGGACCTTCGCTATAGGCTTCGGGCTGCGGACCTTCGCTGGGGGTTCCGGGCTGCGGACCTTTGCTGCAGGTTCCGGGCTGCGGATCTTTGCTGGAGGTTCCGGGCTGCGGACCTTTGCTGGAGGTTCCGGGCTGCGGACCTTCGCTATAGGCTTCGGGCTGCGGACCTTCGCTGGGGGTTCCGGGCTGCGGACCTTTGCTGGAGGTTCCGGGCTGCGGACCTTCGCTATAGGCTACGGGCTACGGTCCTTCGCTGGGGGTTTCGGGCTGCGGACCTTCGCTGGAGGTTCCGGGCTGCGGACCTTCGCTGGAGGTTCCGGGCTGCGGACCTTCGCTGGAGGTTCCGGGCTACGGAGCCTGACCAATCTCTTGCAATCAATATCCCATGTACAGTGATGTGTAACTTTGTACTGTTGAAATTGATATATGCCAAACAGAAAAAGTGCAGCCTTGTGCATGTTCAATCATTGTCATCAAAACCGTAGCCATATAGTTTCCATCAGAAAATAGTACACTGTTATATTGACAACATGGCTAAGCATTTTGACGATCTTGTTTGTGAACAATGATGCAAGGACTTGTCATTCTGATGGCACTGATATGTTCATTGACATAAATATTTACTTTTGAGAGAGAACTAAGGATACAGGCTTTTGCAGGTAATCCGTTGTGTGGTGCTGTTTGTACGAATTGTTTCGAGAAATACACTTACTGGCTTGCAAATGTTAAGGATTATTTGAGAAATGTACCAAAGCGACTGAGAAAAACTGTAAAGGGAAGTTAGGAGCATATTTACCATGGCACAGTGGCACGGCTAGTCACATGGAAGGAAGACCACAGCTTTTTCTATTTTGTCAGACAGACCCAAGTTCTCCATTCAGCCCTCAAGGATGTCTCTTTCCCTTTCACTGGGCCACGTCACTTTACTGAACCATAGAGTCCACTTCTCTCACTGAGGGCAGAATAAACAGTGCAGGCATAACTCCAGTTAGAACCTGTAGCAGTGCAGTGCACCAGCCTTGACCTGTGATGGAGCCCAGCCCAGGCCTCCTGCGAGAGCCTCAGATAGATCCTCTCATCATTAGATCAGTAGTAGTTAGTTGTCGGCGTGTGCTTGAGGTGTATTGACCTCTTCGTCTCTAAAATGCGAACAGTTAATAAAACATGAACATTCGTTAAGGGAGAGAGAGACAGAGAGAGAGAGAGGCGGGCGTATCGATTGAATAAACAAGAGAGGTGCTCTGTAGTGTGTTCTGCGGTGTGCTCTGGACTATCATTGAGTTTATTAGCTCATCGGCCTGTCTATGTGCTGACGAGAGAACAGAGAACACAGCACATCCATCCTGCTCTAGTGTTTACACTGTAGAGACACACTAATCCACCTTGTGTTTACCATCCATCTCCAGAGCGGTATGTTGGTGTATGTGTGGATGGATGGATGGATGGATGTGTATCGATGGAGCATGTTGGTGTGTGTGTGTGCGTGGGTGTGTTTGTGTGAATAGGTATTGCAGACACAGAGGATTGGGTTGGAGAGTTAACATCAATCCTGCGGGGCGCCTACACCTTCTCTTAGTAAGAAGTTCATGGCAATTAAAATGGGCTGCTGAGGTCAATCCAACCCATAACGATGATGTAATTCAGATCGCTAGATTGGCATGATCTAACTAGCTCATAACCTGTATCTGTAGGTCAGTTTTAGAGTCCTTCCACCATGCTATTTTATCAGTTAGAGTAGAGAGGGAGAGCCAGACGGCGAACTTGGAGCACAGGGGAGAAACGGAGAAAGATCATATCAGGGAAAGCTTCATCACGTTGGATTCCTCTCTGTGAGATGGCTGGCCTCTCTCTCCCCTCTGGTAAAAAAACCCCACAATGATTGAAGTGGGAAAAGAAGGGGAGATCTTGTCCAGGATCTCCCCTTCAGCAGCTTCAGTCTCTCAGCCTTAGTACGAAAAGGACGAGGCCTGTCAGGTAGCTTTGATAGGATCTAATTAATTCCTGTGCAGATAAAATGATGATGAATTGCATTGGTGCAGCAGAGCGACTGGCATCCCCGGGATCACTGTAGGTCCCTTTAACTGAGGGAGAAAAGGAAATGGTAGTAGAGGGTGAGAAGGAAAGGAGACGAGGGAACAGAGAAGGATGGGTCGTCTAATAAGATGAGGGAACAGAGAAGCTGTAGAGTAATGTTTTTATATGGGGCGGAGGGAGAGAGAGGGACAGAGGAAGAGAGAGGTGGGAAGAGAGGCAGAGAGAGAAAATGCCCTTATTTGACATTGCTCAAAGAAGGATGCTTTGTAGTCCATTATGCTTGCTATTAGCATGTATTATCTGTGGAGTACACACACAGCCCAGTCTGGCCATGTCACAGATCAGAGCCAATAAGACTTGTTCAGTGAAGATGTTCTATCTCGCTGTCTGTTTATGCATTATTGAACCCAGTGCTTGCATTTACACACAATCACACATTCATGCACACCAGGGACATATACTCTCACATGCCTCGATACACATTCATGGACACATAAGCACATTCAGTACTGTATGTACAGTGCATTCACAAAGTATTCAGACCCCTTCCCTTTTTACACGTTTTGTTACGTTTTCAGACTTATTCTAAAATGGATTAAATAAAACATTTCCTCATCAATCTACACACAATACCCCATAATGACAAAGCAAAAACATGTTTTTTTTGGCAGATTTATTACAAATAAAAAACAGAAATACCTTATTTACATAAGTATTCAGACCCTTTGCTATGAGACTCGAAATTGAGCTCAGGTGCATCCCGTTTCCATTGATCATCCTTGAGATGTTTCTAGAACTTGATTGGAGTCCACCTGTGGTAAATTCAATTGATTGGACATGATTTGGAAAGGCACACACCTGTCAATATAAGGTCACACACTGGACAGTGCATGTCAGAGCAAAAACCAAGCCATGAGGTTGAAGGAATTGTCTGTAGAGCTCAGAGACAGACTTACGTCAAGGCACAGATCTGGGGAAGGGTGCCAAAAAATTTCTGCAGCATTGAAGGTCCCCAAGAACACAGTGGCCTCCATCATTCTTAAATTGAAGAAGTTTGGAACCACCAAGACTCTTCCTAGAGCTGGCCGCCCGGCCAAACTGAGCAATCAGGGAAGAAGGGCCTTGGTCAGGGAGGTGACCAAGAACCCAATTGTCACTCTGACAGAGCTCCAGAGCTCCTCTGTGGAGATGGCCAGGTCACAGTTGCAAATGAGAACTTGTTCTCAACTGACCTACCTGGTTAAATAAAGGTGAAATAAAAAATTTAAATGGGAGAACCTTCCAGAAGGACAACCATCTCTGCAGCACTCCACCAATCATGCCTTTATGGTAGAGTGGAAGCCACTCCTCAGTAAAAGGCTCATGAGAGCCTGCTTGGAGTTTGCCAAAAGGCACCTAAAGGACTCAGACCATGAGAAGCAAAATTCTCTGGTCTGATGAAACCAAGATTGAACTCTTTGGCCTGAATGCCAAGCGTCACAACTGGAGGAAACCTGTCACCATCCCTACGGTGAAGCATGGTGGTGGCAGCATCATGCTGTGGGGATGTTTTTCAGCGGCAGGGACTGGAAGACTAGTCAGGATTGAGGGAAAGATGAATGCCGCAAAGTAGAGAGAGATCCTTGATGAAAACCTGCTCCAGAGCATTTAGGAATCTCAGACTGGGGTGAAGGTTCACCTTCCAACAGGACAACGACCCTAAGCACACAGCCAAGACAACGCAGGAGTGGCTTCGGGACAAGTCTCTGAATGTCCTTGAGTGGCCCAGCCAGAGCCCGGACTTGAACCCGATCAAACATCTCTGGAGAGGCCTGAAAATAGTTCAGCAACGCTCCCCATTCAATCTAACAAAGCTTGAGAGGATCTACAGAGAAAAATAGGAGAAACTCCCCAAATACAGGTGCGCCAAGCTTGTAGCATCATACCCAAGAAGAATGAAGGCTGTAATCGCTGCCGAAGGTGCTTCAAGAAAGACCAGAGTAAAGGGTCTGAATACTTATGTAAATGTGATATTTCCGTTTTTTTTTTTTTTTTAACATAGAAACCTGTTTTTGCTTTGTCATTATGGGATATTGTGTCTATATTGATGAGGGAAAAAATATAATATTTAATCAGTTTTAGAATTAGGCTGTAACATAACAAAATGTGGAAAAAGTGACAGTTATCCAGTGGGGTTTAAAACTCCAGAATCAGGCATATGGAAATGCTTCACATGAACACTCTAACCAGCTGTATCAGACTCTGGACGCCCAGCATCAGCACAATATTGGCCCGTTTTTAAGTGATTTATGATACAACCAGAATTGCTTGTACATCTAGATTCTGGTAGAAATACATTTATTTATATTACGCAAGCATGCTAACATACAGGCACACAGATAGAAACATGCACACGCCATATAAGAAGAAATCTTTCATACAGCAACTTAATTCATTCACTTCAAATGCTGCTAGGGTATGTTGCATTGGCTCATACATGGGAGAGAGAGAGAGAGAGAGGGGTTTCTCAGTAACATTGCTAGGGGCTGGGGGCAGGCCCCTCGCTGATTTAACCACACGCTCAGGTACCCCTTCAAAATGACTAATTATCTGTGGGTGACCTGCACAAAAGGCACTGGATTCTTCCCGCTCTCCCGAGCAGCATCTGGCCTGTTTTGTTAACATCAGCACTTTTCAGCCCAGCAGACACGGGATATCCAGCCTACACACACACACGCATGCACACACACACACTCACAAACACACACCAGAGTGCTCTCCTCTCTATATGAATAGCTCAGGACATGCAATTCGAGGAGACAATTAATGGAGAGGAAAGATGATAAATAATGAAATGCTGGTTCATGTGTATGTTGTTCTTAATGAGGTCAGGGACATGTTTCTGCTCACCTTGGGTTTTCTCTGTTCGCATGGCTGATTAATTTCACACAACAGCCTCCACAAACCGGCCAGGACATAGTCATGACCATGATTACTCATCCTGGAACAGAGGAGGAGCAGAGAGGAACACAGAGGCATAGAGAGGATCAGAGAGGAACATAGAGAAGTAGGAGAGAAACAGGAGTGGAGCAGAGGAGATCAGAGAGGAGCACTTCCTCGTGTTCCTCTCTGATCCTCTCTGCTCATCTCCTGTTCCTCTATGTTCCTCTCGGATCCTCTCTGCTCCTCTCCTGTTCTTCTGTGTTCGTCTCTGATCCTCTCTGCTCCTCTCCTGTTCCTCTGTGTTCCTCTCTGCTCCTTTCCTGTTCCTCTGTGTTCCTCTCTGATCCTCTCTGCTCCTCTCCTGAGGAACAGAGCCTATCCTATCCTCCCAGCAGAGCCTGTCTAGTTGTGAAGGAGACACTAGTCCTGACTCTCTCCCAGCTCTATCCTGTCTAGGTGTGAAGGAGACACTAGTCCTGACTCTCTCCCAGCTCTATCCTGGTGCTCGCTGGTCCTGCAGTAAACCACCTGACTGGTGCCAGTGAGTGACATGGCGTCGGGTTGGTGTTTTCATGCTAGCATCATGGTGTCATTGGCATGTTGTAAACGGGCACATAAATAAAGCATGGTGGTGGAGGCAAGGAGAACAGGGGATCTTGGTGTTTGGTGTTCTTTGTGTTGCAGGCGGACTAATCGTGGCCTTTAAAGTTTAATGTGGACCTCTCACAGAGAGGCATCAGGAGCAGGGTTAGAGTGCTGGAGTCCATAGGCTTCACTCATTAATGATGTATGGGCAGGTTAGGAGACTGGGGCTGGGGGGTGGGATGCTATGTTGGGCTTCCCATGTCCTGCCCAGTATAGTGTTGTGATTTAACAGACAAAAATGGCCAGATGGGTTCTTGTAATTGGATGTAGAGTGAGTTAAATTAGGACCAGAGTTTTCAGGTCAGATCACTGAATAAGACTGTAAATACATCTGAAAGAACTAAATAAACAATGCAGCATAAGATGTGTAGACCGGTGTTAATTGAGTGGGTTAGGGGCTTTATGGCCATGCTATGTGTAGGTTGGAGGCTGGGTGAAGGGCGCCTGGTGTCTGTTCATACAGTACAGTGTGTGTTAGACCTCAGCCCACACTCTGACTGATCTCTGCAGCAGATGTGAGTAGGACTTTCAAACGTGTTAACCCTTACAAGGTTGCCGGCCCGCAAGGCATACCAAGCTACGTCCATGTGTAAACCAGCTGGCCGGAGTCTTTGCAGACATTCAATCTCTACCTATCCCAGTCTGTAATCCCCATTTGCTTCAAGATGTCCACCATTGTTCCTGTACCCAAGCAAGCTAAGGTAACTAAACTAAATGACTATTGCTCCATAGCACTCAACTCTGCCATCGTGAAGTGCTTTGAGAGGCTAGTCAAGGACCATATAACCTCCAACTTGCCAGAAACCCTAGACCCTCTATAATTTGCATACCACCCCAACAGATCCACAGACGACATAATCGCCATCGCACTGGACACCGCCCTATCCGACCTGGACAAGAGGAAATACCTACTGTATGTGAAAATAATGTTCATCAACTACAGCTCTGCGTACAACACCATAGTGCTCTCCAAGCTCGTCACTAAGCTCATGGCCCTGGGTCTGAACTCCTCCCTGTGTAACTGGGTCCTAGACTTCCTGACAGACCGAGCCCAGATGGTGAGGGTAGGCAACAACACCTCCGCCATGCTGACCCTCAACACAGCTCCTCAACTCAACCCCTTCCTGTTCTCCCTGTTCACCCATGACTGCGTGGCTACGCACAACTCAATCAAGTTTGCTGACGACACAAAATTGGTAGGCCTGATTACCAACAACAACAAGACAGCCTACAGCAGTGTGATTTTATTTGGTCCCACAAGTTTTCTGAGGAAAAAACTTTTCTTTTTTTTGTTGGACATAAAATCACCAGTAATTTTAATTTAGGACATCTGTTCCCAAGTATTCCCAATGCATAAATAGGGATATAAGCATATTTGATTGTATCCCAATGTAATTAAGGTTTGAAATAATTCAAATACTACTAATACTATCTGTTTGGGATTCTTGCGGTAAATTTGCAGTGTACAAATTATGTATAACTATGTTCCGGCCCCAGACCATCCGCTCAAGGAATAATTGGACCACGGCTGAATGTAATTGGGGACCCCTGGCCTACAGGGAGGAGTTTAGAGCCCTGGCAGAGTGGTGCCAGGAAAATAACCTCTCCTCAATTTCAAAAAAACAAAGGAGCTGATTATGGACTATAGGAGACAGAAGCACGCCCCCATCCACTTCGATAGGACCGCAGTGGAGAGGATCAAAAGCTTGGCATGCACATCACTGAGGACCTGAAATGGTACATGCTGTGGTGAAGAAAGGCAGCTGAAGAAATTCGGTCTGCCCCTAAGACCCTCACAAACTTCTACAGATGCACCATTGAGAGCATTCTGTCGGGCTGCATCACTGCCTGGTATTGGCAACTGCAACGCCCTCAACCTCATGGCTCTGGTGGGTCATCCCAACGCATCCTGGAGGGAGCACGCTGCCTGCCCTCCAGGACATTTAGAACACTGGTGTCACAGGAAGGCCAAGAAGATCATCAAGGACCTCAGCCACCCGAGCCACGGCCTGTTTACCCTGCTACCTTCTAGCAGACGGAGACGTTATAGGTGCATCAGCGCCGGAACTGAGAGGCAGAGGAACAGCTTCCATCTCCAGGCCATCAGACTGTTGAACAGTCATCACTAACCGGCTACCTGCCCGGTACTCAGCCTTGCACCTTGAGACTAATGCCCCATGTATATAGAGTCATTGAACGCTGGCCACCTCATATAATGTTTATTTACTGTTGTTTACTCACTGTATATGTACAGTATATATTGTATCCTCGACATAGCTCATCGTAATATACCTACTACTGTGCATACCATTTTCTTTCCAAATTATATACTGTCTATACACGCCACGTATTTATATTCTGGATTCTGACACATGCTCACTCTAATATAGCTACTCAGAATTGTATATTTTTCCCATTCTTTAATTTCTAGATTTTTGGATTATTTATGTATTTTTATTGTATTTGCGAGACATTCTACTGCACTGTTGGAGCAAGTAACATAAGTGTTTAGATGCACCTGCTATAAGTCTCTGTACACAACCAATAAACGTTGATTTGATTTGATTTGACTGGGTGCCCATAGGAAGAGGCACAGGGCTGGGAGGAGGAGGCCCAAATGATACGTGTCAGGGAACAAATTGAAAATGCCAATTTCACTTACTCACTTCACGCCTAAATCCTGCCGCTTATTTCATGTGTAAATGAATGGCCTCCTCACAGTCATTTAGATTCTCTCTCCCTTCCTCCTCCCCCTGAGCTCAACCAATACCAATGTATGCACTGGCGGGTGTTTTTGTGTCTGTTCATATTTGTGAGAAAGTTAATTTTTTGGGGGCGGTGTCCATATGAGACATGCATACAAATGTCTCGGTGCAAGTGTTGTGATTGGGTGAAGAGTGAGGTTCTCCTTTTTCTCTTACTCTCCTTCTACCATATGGATCTGGCTCTGTCTCACAGGGTAGTTTTAATACTGATAGATACTGATCGGCGTTTGTCTCTCCTTCTCTCCCTCTTTTCAGTATGACTACGAGGGTAATGACATCAGTGACCTGCCTGTGGATCTCTCTGTGGTGTGGAATGGCAACCAAGTCATCGACAACCCCTTCAACATACAAGGTAGAACCTCTCCTCTCCTCTCTCACCTCCTCGCTACACTCTTTTAAATCCCTGAGATCTGATTGGAGGAGCCCCTTCCTCTCCAGCAGCACGTCTTTGAAAGGGAATTAAAGTGTTTTTACGCATGGCTACACCTCTTGCTAGGCCCCGCTGGGTTCAATAATGCTTATCTCTCCCAGCGCTGTTTGCAGTAGCTCCGCCCAAAACAACATGCTGCAGACGAATAGAGTGGTAATAAATAAATAAAGAGATGGATGGATGGAATTCGAGGAAGAGAACATGATTTGGGCCTTTAATCCTCTGTTTATCTGGCAGGTCTGGGGTCAGATCCTACCATTGCTGCTTTGGAGGCTCACCCTACTAGATGTAGAGCCAGGTCTCAGTCATCACTAGGGGAAATAGATGTGGCACTGCGTTTAAGATAAACATCCTAGTTAATAACACATGGAGTTAACGTTATCCTTTACCAATGGGGTTTGGATCCATCCTGTTTCCCCACCATGTTGTGTAGCTGGGTGTAAACTCTAGCTTGGATTAGTTAGTTGATACCCTTTCTATTTCGAATTAATAGAAGGAATATAATGGTGTCTCCCGCATCCTCACAGCGTATTTTAGACACCCCATTCTGGTCACTGAATCAAGGTTATATGATCTTAACACGCCCACACGCTTTTTGTTGAATTGCGTTTATCGCTTGGCCTCATTTGTTAATTGCCGTTCGCGACCTCACACTGCATTATGCTGCTTGAGCGTGACCTGATTTGGTTTTGTGGCGTCTGGGCCTGTACAAGGCTGAAGCCCTGCTCTAGTCTAAAGTGTCTGTCTGACTGCTCTAAAAGCCTTTACATTAAAGGATTGTGGATTAAATTGACCCCTCTCTCTCAGTAATTTAAGATAAGTAGAGGTTTTAACAAGCGTTCAGTGGAACATCATGTCCTTTTGCATCACCTTGGATGCTGAGACTTTACCCCTCTTTATTCTACTGTCTGTGGACTGTCACAAAATCTGGAATGACACACCCAATTCCTGCTCTTGGAATAGAGTGTCTTACATAGTAGCATTTGTTAAAGCTGGAACAGAAATTAAGAATATAAACGTTATTAGTAACTGCTGTACAAAGACCTTCCCTTCCCTTTCATCACCCTTCCATGTGTTTTTCTCTATTTGTCTCTGTCCCTCCCTCCCTCCCTCCCTCCGTGAATCATGGTGAATTATCCGTCTCTGCCAGACTGCCCGAGAAAGCCCAGTTTTGCCTTGGTGTAAAGTGGAAATCTTAATGTAATTAAATCATTAATTTGGTTCAGTTTAATTAGCACCGCGTACTTTTAAGCTTAGCCGTGGCAAATCAGATTAGCAGGCAGGGCCGCGGCGGGTGGATGGATGGATACGCCGTCTCCTTTGAAGTCCTGCGGGTGTCTGTGGAGCACCGTGCCGTGATGTTCTTTTTTCACAATTTCTCTTTCTTGTTTTCTCTGTCTCTATCTCTCTCTCTCTTTCTCTCTCTCTCTCTCTCTCTCTCTCTCTCTCTCTATTTATCTCTTTCTCTCTCCCCTCGCTCTCCTTCGTTCTCTCTCTACTCTCTCTCTCTCAATTCTTAATGTTAATTCCTAATTCTTTCAAAAGCATAACTCTGAGCACTAGTGCCCACCCCCCCCCCCCCCCGAAAAACAACAACAAAGGAGTTAGGTGTTTTCATTTCTTATTTTACTGCTTCTGCTTGTTTCTCAAGCCACAGCATGAAGGTGAAATGTAACGTGTTGAAACTTAAAGGAAATCTCAAACAGCAACAATGATACTCACCTCTATCTCTCCTTCTCACTCTCTCTGCTCTCTCTGTGTTTCAGCCCACCTGTATAAGTGTTACGCGCTGCGGGACAGCTGTGGGATGTGTCTGAAGGCTGACCCGAGGTTTGAGTGTGGCTGGTGTGTCCAGGAGAAGAAGTGTTCTCTGAGACAGGAGTGTGCCCCGCTGGAGAGCAGCTGGATGCACGCCACCGCCGGCAATAGCCGCTGTACACACCCAAAGATCACCAAGGTGAGACAGGCTTTAGGTGTGTGTGTGTGTGTGTGTGTGTGTGTGTGTGTGTGTGTGTGTGTGTGTGTGTGTGTGTGTGTGTGTGTGTGTGTGTGTGTGTGTGCAGTTGGATCCAGTTGGCTCTTTTGCAAAGCTGGATTGGATGTACGGTGGTCATCTGTTGCTCTGTGCCTCAGTGAAGATCTGATGCTGGCTGTGTACCAGACTACTTTTCACTCTCTCTTTCACTCTCTCTCTTTTTCCCTCTCCATCTCTCTCCATCTCTCTCCATCTCTCTCCATCTCTCTCTCTGTCACACTCTCTATCCTTCTCCGCTCTACTGCTAAACTTCACACTGCGTTTATAGCTGATTAACTCCATAGCACCTACACACAGCAACAAGCCTAGGCCACACTCCACCTACTCCTGATTTAATCTCGCCCCATTCAAAAACAAATCCAACTCATTCCTCTATAATTGCTATTCGCAGTATATTTGCTGCACCTGACACCTTGCTGGGGGGCAAATGCAGAGTGTTGTGTTAGTCTGTCTGTGTATGTCTGTGTCCTTTAATCTACTATGGAGAGGCAGCTAGTGTTTCAGCACATTATAAATCCCAGGTATGGCACTGGCACAGAAACTAATCCCTCCACGATGCCTGCCTCTCTCTCTCTCTCTCTTACTCGCTACACTTATTTCCCAGGGACAAGTCTACATGACAGAAGTAGAGGAAGGGAGGAAGGAGAGGAGGAGGAGGAAGAGGAGGGAGGGGAAGGTGCGGACTGAAAGGAAATTCTGCAGTAAAGAGAATTAATACATAACAGTGCTTGATAGGTCGTTGCGTCATTCACTAGTGATCTCTCTGTCTCTCTGAAATGGCACCCTTTGGTCATGAAAGCAGTCCACGTTACAAGCTCAAAGGCACCTGCTCTGTGACATGGTTGTAATAAACAGCAGAGGACCTTGACTCTGTGCTTGTTTTGATTATTACTCCATCTTAGACCAGCCCACACTTCTTCTTTGACAACTCTCTTTCCCTTTTTCAAATGTTCTCTTTTTACATTGTCACTCTCTCTCTCTCTCTTTATTCATATGATGGGGAGAGTGTGCCTCAGTATATTAGCAGGTGGATTAGCTGGTAATTTCATTTGGAATATTAGAGTATTTAACCAGGATTTTCCAGCACTAGGAGCCCCAGAGTGGTGAAAGTAATTGAATTATCCTTCTCTTCCTCCTCATTGTCTGTCAATAAGGAGCATCTCATGAATTTTGACTGACGTCTCAACTGCTAGTTGGGCCCAAACATCCCACCCTCCCTTCCCAATCCATTACAAAGGGGTCTGAATAGCTCTTACGCATCTCTTTACCTCCTCTGACTCTGGAGGAACGGGGAAGACAAAGCATTGGAATGAGGCTACGTCTGATAAGGGGAGGGGGGACAGACTCCTCAGAGTCCCCCCTCAGCTAGTGTCTCTCCCCCCATAATAACCCTCCCTCCCTCCCTCCCTCCCTCCCTCCCTCTCCATACCTCCCTCCCTCAGCCTAGGCTGGTGCTCTGTCCCTGGCTGTGTGTGCGCGCGCGTGTGTGTGTGCGTGTGCGTGCGTGTGTGCGTGTGCGTGTGAGTTGTCTCAGATAAATATTATATCAGAGTGAATGCACTTAGCTGAGCGTGAGAGGGTAGGAGGGATGTTCCTCTGCTACTGGTTGTCTTTATATCCCTCGACCCCCTTGTTACCGAGCGTCCCTGATTTGCTTTGACACTTCAGCACGTAAAATATACATCAGTTGTTGTTCTGCCGTGCGTGTGCAAGGGGATTCTTGTTTCATTCAGAGGAAGAGGGGGAGGTGATTAGAGAGAGAGCGAGAAGGGAGATTGAGAGGGGTTGTGAGAAAGTGAAGAACTGTAGGTTGTGGAGTGGAGCTCAGCACATTGAGTTTAGGATTCTTCAGAGTATAATCTAGCTCCTGCATGTTCCTGCTGTGGCTATAATCCATCTCCAACTGTCATTACTTGTCCATGTTTCAATCAAAGTGGAGCAATGAGTTATTCTGCTGTATAAGTGGGCTCTTGTTTGTCCCTTGTCTCTCTCTCTCTCTCTCTCTCTTTTTTCTTCTCTTTTTTCTCTCTCTCTCTCTCTCTCCTTCTGTTAGGGTGTGGGGGTCATGTTAAACAACTCCTCTGAAACCAATTAAAACACCCTACTTCACCGTTTTAACAATGTTTTCATCAGGCCAGTGTTTTCATCATGCCAGGTCCTATGGGTTCCTAGGAGTAGGAGAGTCAGACTGAGAACTCATAAGATGAGCAAACAAACTATAGATCACAGAAGCCTCTGAAGATCACAGACAATGTGTGTGTCAGACCCTAGGTCTGTTTACAATGCTCTCTGAGGGAGGACGTCTGCTCCACCATTCACAAAAAACAACCCTGCACAATTGCAATGTTATTATAGGTTCATACTGTGTTTGACAGCCATGCAATACACTGTACTTCTCTAAACTATCAAATGTATTTTCAAATCAAATCAAATTTATTTATAAAGCCCTTTTTACATCAGCCGATGTCACAAAGTGCTATACAGAAAGCCAGCCTAAAACCCCAAACAGCAAGCAATGCAGATGTAGAAGCACGGTGGCTAGGAAAAACTCCCTAGATAGGCAAAACCTAGGAAGAAACCTAGAGAGGAACCAGTCCTCTTCTGGCTGTGCCGGGTGGAGATTATATAAATTCATGGACATTAAGGCCAGTTCTTTCTCCAAGATGTTCAAATGTTCATAGATGACCAGCAGGGTCAAATAATAATAAAAGTAGTTGTGGAGGTTGCAACAGGTAAATACATCAGGAGTGAATGTCACTTGGCTTTTCAGTGCAATAGAGCGCAGGTGCGGTAGAGCGAGAGCGAGATGAAAACAGCAGGTCTGGGACAAGGTGGCACGTCCAATGAACAGATCAGGGTTCCATAACCGCAGGCAGAAGAGTTGAAACCGGTGCAGCAGCACAAACAGGTGGACTGGGGACAGCTAGGAGTCATCAGGGCAGGTGGTCCTGAAGCATGGTCCTCCGGGTAGGCTCAGGTCCTCCGGGAGAGGAGGTAGAGTGGGAGAGAGAGAGAATTAGAGGGAGCATACTTAAATTCACACAAGACACCGGATAATAACATCAGATTTAACAAACTGACCCTAGCCCCCCGGCACATAGACTATTGCAGCATAGATACTGGAGGCTGAGACAGGGGGGGTCAGGAGACACTGTGGCCCCCTCCGACAATACCCCGACAATACCCCAGGACAGGGCCAAACCAGGCAGGATATAACCTCACCCACTCTGCCAAGCACAGCCCCTACACCAACAGAGGGATATCAACAACCACCAATTTACTACCCTGAGACAAGGCTGAGTATAGTCCATGAAAGATCCCCTCCATTGCACAAGCCCGAGGGGGCGACAAACCGGACAGGAAGTGACGCACCCCTCCTAGGGATGGCATGGAAAGCACCAGTAAGCCAGTGACTCAGCCCCCGTAATAGGGTCAGAGGCAGAGACGGGAACCGGCCAGGCAGAGACAGTGAGGGTGGTTCGTCGCTCCAGAGCCTTGGCGTTCACCATTGCACCCCTGGGCCAGACTACACTCAATCATAGAACATACTGAAGAGGTGAGTCTTCAGTAAAGACTTAAAGGTCGAGACGGAGTCTGCGTCTCTCACATGGATAGGCAGACCATTCCATAAACTATGTTGACTATGTGTTGAGTGGTTCCAGAAACATGGTATACTACCATTGGCTGTTGGCATAACTGTCTTCCTTCCCCAGCCTCTCTTTGAATACATTAACAACCCAGTTTACAGCCTGCCTCCACCCATGTGGGTCATGTGTCCCTAGTTCCCAGTCCAACCACACTGGCGTCACCCTGCTGTATCCCTCTTCCACACTGGTTTTACGGCCTACAGCACAGACCTCTAGCGACCACCATCGTGCCCCCCTTTACAGGCTACAGCACCGCTGCCATGTCATTATGTGGTAGAGGCATAGTGCTTGGGCTGAGTGAGGTTAGGTTGCCTGTGAAAGCCTGGCCGCTGGGGATTGCTACTGGGGCCACTACAGAACCCAGGGGTGGCCAGCCAATAAAACGCCATCATGCCTCGGGACACGCCAGGGCGCCATTTCCCTGACACTCTCTGCCTAGCCAACCAGGTTGTGGAACAGGCATCCAGTGAGATTACCCATAATTACCTCGTGATGGTTGTTAGAGGCCGCCTCCCGGACGCTGCCGCCTCACATCAGTCATCATATTTGTTTTGTCATGCCACACCTGTCCTCGTTACGGGGAGTAATTTGGCTAAATAAATCACATTATGGCGCTGCCGTGTGACACGCTGCTACAGAACGACGATGCGGGAGCCGGTGTAATAACTTTCAATTAGGTGGAGAAGAGGCCTTTCGCTGTGCGCCATTCAAGGTTTTTCTGTTTTTCAAAGCAGAGAGGTGATTTTTGTTAATTAAAGCACGGCTCGCTGGATTATGGTGTGTGGGTGAATGCAAGAGAACGAGTAGCCAGGACAAAGATATTTTCACGATTGCACTAATATCATCAAAATCAATATAGCACGTTTTTGGGCTCATTCAGTAGTTTTTATCTGATAAAGTAGAATCCTGTGGGAAAATAATGTTAGACGTACCATTTATATTCCTAAAATATGTTTTGAAAATTATTCTGCTGCTGCTTCCTGTTGTCATGGCTTTTTGATTTATGGCCGAGTGTCAAAACACTGGTTTTTAGACCATAAATTCATAATTAATATGCTGAAATAAGTAGTGACATTTTGAAGAAAAGTTACTCCCTGCACACGTGTTACACTTGTGTTCAGATTACTTGTATTTGCTAAATTAGTACACCAATATTGCACACCAATATTTACCAAGCGGTCACTCAAAACTGGAATTGATTAGCTTGTTCTACTGTAATCAATAGCGCATGCAAATGAAGCACTCAGGTCGGTATTGTATTGAAATCAATAGAACTGGGATAATAGAGTAACTGCGGCGACATGTGAATTACCGTTTGCGCTCTTTTAACAGACCAACCTTAATGAACTTGGGTAATACTGCATATACAGAATCTGTCGATAGATGACAACCTGTCATAGCCACTTATCAACTTATATCTCTTTGAGAAAATTATTTCGGTAGATGGCCAATAAGGAAAAGGAAACACAACACTTTTTTGAGTAGATCATTTCAACGAATCACCACTGGTTTCTAAATAGCGATAGGGGTTGACTTTCATTTGAATGATAGCTTAACCCTCAAATTCATGATTTCAAGTGAGGCCAGAGACATTTATAAGAACAATTCTGTCCAGCAGCGCTCTAAAGTCCCACTATGGACTGGCACGTATAACAAAAACACTGGTACTAGACCAAGCAATCGATTTTGTGTGATCGTGATGAACTTTAATACTAAAAAGGATGTGTATTTCCTGTCATTCTTGTGTGGTGAAAACATTAGTCTGTGTAATGTAGCAACACGTTCTGTACACCATAAGGAAATGAGCATAATATAACATCATTCAATATGTCAAAGTAATTCAATATTTGAATATATGATGATAGTATTTGTAGCACACTCACAAATTTGTTCAACAATGACATCTATATCTTCCTACTTTAACCATGGAAAGACCTTTTTTCTAAGCACAATTTAACCAGGAGCTCTAGATTAGAGCGTCCATGGGGTCTGTGCAGCAGACATAAAGTCTCCCACAAAAAGTGCCATACCATTTGGTCTGCACTGCATAGACTTACAATACAAGGGGTTGGCCTTACCTTGCCTCTCAGTGACTTCTAACCATACGGTCATTGGTTCGGACATTGATCTTCTTCTCTCCCTCCCTCCTTCCCTTCTTCCCTCCCTCCTTGCTTGCCTCCCTCCCTGTGTGTTTGTCTTGCAGCTGTTTCCAGAAACAGGGCCGAGACAGGGAGGCACCAGGCTGACCATCACGGGGGAGAACCTGGGCCTGCAGTTCAGGGACATCCAGACAGGAGTGCGTCTGGGCAAGGTGCCCTGTATCCCCATTGAAGTGGAGTACATCAGCTCTGAGAGGTGAGGAGGCTCAGCTGCCTGGCATTCACCACTCTCACCTCACCATCACCCACCACTCCTTCTATACGTGTCTCTCTCCTCCTCTCCTCTCAGTGTATATCCTCCTCTCATCCTCTTCTGCTTCCTGCTGACATTGTCCTTCTGTACATCTCTCTTCACCTGTCTATTATCTTCTCGCTCAGTGTATAGACGTCCTCTTCTCCTCTCTTTACTCTGCTTTGACCTCCCTGCTCTCCCCTATATATACAGCTCAAGAATTGAATTTAGATAGATCAAACAATCTCTCCATAGAGCATGTAGATGGTAGATTCTCCCTTTCAAATTGGAGGAGTCACTACACAACCAGACAGCCATGCTGTAGCTACAGGCCTTCCCATGTGTCCCTAACTCCTCTCCTCTCTTCCCTCTCCCCTTTCCTCTCTCATACCTTCCCTACCATCACCCCTCTCTCCTACAGAATTGTGTGTTTGCTGAACGACGCCACGGGCTACCGAGTGCAGGAGGCTAACGTGGAGGTGTGTGTGAGGGACTGCCTGGCAGACTATAGGGCCCTCTCACCCCGAGCATTCACCTTCGTGGTAAGTAGCACCCAGATGACACAGCAATAGTCAGGGGTAGATGGATCCTTACATTAGACAATGATTATTGGAAATGTTGTTGATTGCATAATAAACGTGTCTAATGGTTCCTTCTCCTACAGACGCCCTTCTTCACGCGGGTGCTGCCGGCCCAGGGCCCTCTCTCAGGGGGCACCAGGATCACCATCGAGGGTAACCACCTCAACGCCGGCAGCTCTGTGACTGTCAACATCGGACGCAACCTCTGCCACTTC
This sequence comes from Thymallus thymallus, assembly GCA_023634145.1. Lineage (NCBI taxonomy): Eukaryota > Metazoa > Chordata > Actinopteri > Salmoniformes > Salmonidae > Thymallus > Thymallus thymallus. The sequence goes on along the minus strand of CM042400.1, from coordinate 21,176,514 downwards.
AAAAAGTGAGTGTCAGTTAGTCTGTCAATGTCAGTCTTTCTGTCTGTCTACCTGTCTTTAGCAAATACCACAGTGTAGTGGAGCCATTCCTGTGAGGGGAGATACAGGGGGGTGAGGGGAGATACAGGGGGAGTGAGGGGAGATACAGGGGGGAGTGAGGGGAGATACAGGGGGAGTGAGGGGAGATACAGGGGGAGTGAGAGTGAGATACAGGGGGAGTGAGGGGAGATACAGGGGGGAGTGAGGGCAGATACAGGGGGGAGTGAGGGGAGATACAGGGGGAGTGAGTGAGGGGAGATACAGGGGGAGTGAGTGAGGGGAGATACAGGGGGAGTGAGAGTGAGGGGAGGTACAGGGGGAGTGAGAGTCAGGGGAGATAGCTCTGCCAGCCTCTGACTAATGCAGACCTCTAGCTGGACCAGAGCCAGGACTCTATCAGTGAAATACCCCCACTTCCCGCTGATCCACCCTCCCCTCCATTGACTGGAAGTGTCAGTCTTTAGGATGCAGTGTGTTTGTGTGTGTGTGTGTGTGTGTGTGTGTGTGTGTGTGTGTGTGTGTGTGTGTGTGTGTGTGTGTGTGTGTGTGTGTGTGTGTGTGTGTGTGTGGTGTACTTTGTCTGTGTTGTTTTCCTATGTCATATGCAGTATGTGCATGTGGGTCTTTGTCCTCATCCAAGCTTTGTTTACGCTGTTAGACTGGATAGCAACACACTATTTCCATTTCTTTCCATTAAAAGGTAATCCAGCAGATGATCCTTTTTTTCTGTGGTGTTGCCTCCTCTCTTTTCTTGTCTTCCTCCTTCTCTCTTTTCCTCTCTGTGTTTGCCTCGTTCTTGTTTTGTTGTTTGTCACAAACACCTTGTCAAGATATGTGCAGTCTTGGGAGGGTTTGTGGAGTGTACGTTGTTCAGGGGGTTCCCATGGAAATGGGACGAGGGGAATCAGAGGAGACATAGCAGGCACGTCTCCAGGCAGAACCTGGGAATCGCGTCAGAATCACTCCTCTCCACTCCTAGAAAGACTGCGACACTTTCCCACAAATTCAAGCATCATTCAACAGTGCTTCATATTATATATTGTAGTAATTGTGTGCTATGACAAGCAGTGGACAGTATGAATTGTATCAATGTCAATGGGAAACACAATGGGAAACACAGTTTGTCCATGAAACGCTCTTTCGTGTTCATAAAGGTATTGCCATTTAGTTCAGGGAGAGGTGCACAATCTTGGACCTTTACCAGTTACATTGACAAGAAAAGCAGTCATCTGTATCATCCTTTAACTTCCCTCTCTGTCCCTGCAGGAGGAATTCCCGGGAGATAGTGTGTGTGACCCCAGCGGGGCTGACCCCAGGCAGCACACCAGTCATGGTGGACATCGACTCTGCTGAGCTGAGGAACCCAGAGGTCAAATACAACTACACTGACGACCCCACCGTCCTGAGGATCGAACCCGACTGGAGTATCGCTAGGTAGGGAGGAGATTTGGGTGTTAACATGGGTTTCGCGTGGTTCTCTGGTGCTGGGTTGGGGTACAGTAGTGTAGCTACAGTGGCACCTCTGTAAAAGAGACACTTAGAGATGTCCCACGAGTTAGCGAGGGGCACACCACTTTTCACCTTGCCTATGTGTGTAAATACCGAACCTTGTGAAAAGCCTACTTTGACACAGATTGCTCTGCTTCCTGGTAAACATGTTAAACCACAGCACTGTTACAAGATGCCACAGCCCCCCCCCCCCCCCTCCCCTCCCCACTCCCACCTGTCTCTGACACCACTTCCTTCTTCATCTACAATAGATTGGCTGTTGGAATGGAATGAGGAGTATTCCCATCGCTCTGCTCCACTGAGCCCACCCAGGGGTTGCCTGACCCACCTGGCTACAGAGCCTTAACCTGGATGGGTGAATGGGCTAACCGACTGACTGTCCCCCCCAGTGTCTCCAGTGATTCGCCTCAGATCTGAGATTGATAAATTAGATTTGCTCAAATCGTATTTGTAACTTTCTAAAAAAAAAAAGAGACTAGATTAAAGCACTTCTTGGTTTTCTGGAGTGGAAAAAGAAAATAAATAGCTTATTGATTGAATAAGTGGCTGCTAAATTGCTTCATAATATACAGCAAAGAGAGAGAATACGATTAACAAAGTAGAAGGGAAGCGAAAGAGTAATTGAGAGAGAATGAAAAAGGAGAGGAAAAGCAGGAATCCATTCAATAAGTTACTTTGTCAAAGCCCAAAGCCCATGTTGCTGCTTAAGATGAGCTCCACGCAGATAGTGGCTGGGGCTCTGGATGGGGCTGGGGCTCTGGATGGGGCTGGGGCTGCACTGGTGGGGCAGAGAGACTATTCTCAATGTCCCGTCGGTTATTCCCTGAAGCGTATAGCTGAGTTAAGAGGGCTTTCTCACAGGGTGAGAGCCGGGCTGGAGGTAGAGGCTTTACACAAATGACATAATATGTGGTGAAGTCGGTGTCTCAGCCTTATCCCCAGCCTCAGCCAGAAGCTGTCTGTCCACGTATGCAGGAGGAAGGAAGTCGACAGCAGAGAACACAGCACTCGCCAGGGTAGATAAAGGAAAGCACAGGGGATGGAGGCACGCATTACTTTCTAGACATAGTTGGTGTTATTATACACTGGCTTTCCAGACACTGGGATTGTAACTAGTCACTACATTTGTGACTGTCTCCTAGTACTTACAGTTCACATACAACGTGTCTTACATTCACGGTGTATATTCACAACTTCACCCAAAGCTGGCAACTGAATATTCTTCAATCTACTAATGTCTACTGATTTCCTATGCATGCTCACATTTACATAATTGTTAACCAAGTTATTATTTTGTCTCGTCAGTGGTGGAACCCTGTTGACCATCAGTGGTACTAACCTAGCCACCATCAGAGAGCCCAAGATCAGAGCTAAGTACGGCTCCGCCGAGTCTTTCCATGTGAGTATGGACCTGGCCAGACACCTCACTCACACACAGCTCCCTTATTCACACACTCCTCACGCACACCTCACTCACTCATTCACTCACACACACACACCTCACTCACACACTAGTGATGCGCGGGTTGACTCATAACCCAGAGTCCCTGTGGTTATATCCGCAGGGCGGGCAGATTTAGGGTCATTACATATTGTGAATAAAGAGAAAAAAATACCTTAAAAAACACATAAATGTATAAATCTTGTGTAATTTATATAGGCTATATTGAGGTTTTTCTTTCATTATTTTATAAGGCACAAGCCTAAGCTTTAGGGCCTAACTGTACGTGCGCCAAATAGCCTACACGCCAATCGCCAAATGCTTTTGGGAAAGTGTAGAAAAAATGAGAGAAGGGAGGGCAAGAAAAGTAATGTTGTTTGGGTAAGATTTGGTCAAGTGGTAAAAGAGGATAATAGCAGTGTCGGCTATGTTATGTGTAATGATTGTGAGGCGCAATACAAATTCGACAGTCACAAGATGCGGACTTCAAATAGGCCTGACACAACGACAGATATACGGGACCCAAAAGCGGACACGGAGGCAGAGATATGATTGACTGTTTAATGGGAAGAATGGGACAAGACAGGTTCGTAGTCAATGACAGGCAATGTTCGTAACCGGGAGTCTGAATGGCAGTCGTCCAATAAGGGGAGTCAGGCTCGTAGTCGTAGTTCAGGCAGCGTTCGGTACCGGGAATCAGAAGACTGGCAGTGCAGAGGAGTAGACAGGCTCGTAATCCGTAATACAGGCAGAGTTCGTTTGGCAGCAGATCAGATGGTCGAAGGCACATGAGGGGGCTAGACAGGAACGTAATCCAACAGGCAGGTAGAGGTCCAAATACCGGGAAACAGACTGGCAGAGTTAATAATACGAGAGAGTGCTGGAAACGACTGACTAAGCAAGACGATCTGGCAAATGCCAACAGCACCCAAGAGACTAAATACCCACACTGATTAATGCTGGTGATAGGGTGCACCTGGTGTGGGGAGGGGACAAACACAGACAGGTGAAACATATCAGGACATGACAGTACCCCTCCCCCTACGGGCGCCACCTGGCGACCGACCCGGGTGCATACCTGGCTGACCGGGATGTCGCCGATGAAAGTCAGCGATGAGCTCCGGGTCGAGGATGTCCCTGGTAGAGACCCAAGACCGCTCCTCCGGCCCGTAGCCCTCCCAGTCAACCAGGTACTGGAAACCCCGGCCCCGGGGACGGACTCTCAGGAGGCGACGCACCGTCCAAGCAGGTTGGTTGTCAATAACCCGAGGAGGAGGGGCAGGCCTGGGAACAGGAGACAAAGGACAGTGAGAGACAGGTTTAACACGGGACACATGAAAGGTGGGATTAATGCGGAGGGACCGGGGCAACATGAGGCGTATAGCTGAGCGATTGATAACCCGGGAGATCTAATAAGGGCCGATGTAACGGGACGAAAGCTTGCGACTTTCCACCCGAAGGGGCAGATCTCGGGTGGACAGCCACACCCTCTGGCCAACACGGTAGTGGGGAGCCTGGGTCCTGCGACGGTCGGCCTGCCGCCGATACCTGGTATTTGTTTGTAGAAGAACAGCCCGGGCCTTTCTCCAGGTCCGACGGCAGCGCCTAACAAACAGCTGGGCTGACGGGACGCCAACCTCCTCTTCCTGCTCCGAGAACAGCGGAGGCTGGTAGCCCAAGGAGCACTCGAAGGGTGAAAGCCCAGTAGCGGAGGAAGGCAGGGTGTTGCGGGCGTATTCCACCCAAACGAGTTGCCGGCTCCAGGTGGTGGGGTTGTCCGAAACCAGGCAGCGTAGCACAGTCTCTAGATCTTGATTGGCCCGCTCTGATTGGCCGTTAGACTCTGGGTGGAATCCTGAGGACAGGCTGATAGAAGAACCAATAAGGGTACAGAAAGCCCTCCAGAACTGGGAAGTGAACTGAGGACCCCGGTCGGAGACGATGTCAGTTGGTAATCCGTGGATCCTAAACACGTGCTGCACCATCAGTTGGGCCGTTTCCTTGGCCGATGGCAGCTTAGGCAGGGCGATGAAGTGTGCCGCCTTCGAGAACCGGTCCACAATGGTGAGGATAGCGGTATTGCCGTCGGATTGCGGCAGGCCTGTGACAAAATCCAGGGAGATGTGCGACCATGGACGATGAGGGACCGGAAGAGGCTGTAGGAGACCAGCCGGGGCCTGGCGGGGCGTCTTGTTTTGGTTACACACTGTGCATGCAGAGACAAAAGAGGGAACATCCACTCCCATGGTGGGCCACCAAAACCTTCGACGTATAAATGCCAGGGTCCGCCGTGAGCCGGGGTGGCAGGTCAGTTTGGATGAATGACCCCACTCCAGGACTCGGGATCGGACAGAGTCAGGCACGAACAGGCAGCCTGGCGGGCCCCCTCCGGGGTCAGGGCTCAACTGTTGTGCGTTACGTACCTCCTCTTCAATACCCCAGACCAAGGACGTAGCCAGACAAGAGGCAGGGAGAATGTGCTCACTACCTTGGGCAGCAGCAGGACTGAACACACGGGAGAGGGCGTCCGGTTTAGTGTTCTTGGAACCAGGTCGATAAGATAGGGTGAAATCAAAGCGGGTAAAAAACAGAGCCCACCTGGCTTGTCGGGCATTGAGCCTCCTGGCTGAGCGTAGATACTCCAGGTTTTTGTGGTCTGTCCACACAAGAAATGGCTGTTCCGCCCCCTCCAGCCAATGTCTCCACTCCTCCAATGCAGTCTTGACCGCCAGCAATTCCCTGTTGCCGACGTCGTAGTTAACCTCAGCAGGTGTCAGACGACGAGAGAGGAATGCGCAGGGGTGCAGCTTCTGGTCGTTGTCCGACCTTTGTGACAAGACGGCCCCCACACCGACATTGGAGGCGTCCACCTCCACCACAAACTGCCGGGCCGGATCTGGATGAATCAAAATCGGGGCTGAGGTGAAGCGCTGTTTGAGGGCAGCGAAAGCCTGGGCGGCTTGGGGGGACCATACAAAGTTCACCTTAGTCGAGGTTAAGGCAGTGAGTGGGGCTGCCAAAATACTGTAATTACGTATGAATCGCCGATAAAAATTGGCGAACCCCAGGAAACGTTGCAGATCCAGGCGTGAAGAGGGTTGTGGCCAATCAGTGACGGCTTGGACCTTGCCTGGATCCATTCGGATGCTACCCGCAGCCACTATGTAACCCAGGAAAGGAATGACAGATCGATGGAATTCACACTTCTCTGCTTTCACAAACAGTTGGTTCTCTAATAATCGTTGAAGGACCTGTCTTACGTGTGCCGTGTGTTCCTGGGCTGAGTGGGAAAAAATCAAGATATCGTCCAAATACACAAAAACAAACCGATTAATCATGTCCCGGAGTACGTCGTTTACCAGAGCCTGGAAGACAGCGGGAGCGTTAGTCAACCCGAATGGCATCACCAGGTATTCATAGTGCCCACTAGCAGTGTTAAACGCTGTCTTCCATTCATCCCCTTCTCGTATCCGTACCAGGTGGTAGGCGTTTCGGAGATCCAGTTTAGAGAATATAGTGGCTCCTTGGAGCAGCTCAAAGGCGGAGGCGAGCAGTGGAAGTGGGTAACGGTTTTTCACCGTAATGTCGTTCAGGCCCCGGTAGTCAATGCATGGGCGTAGGGTCTTATCCTTCTTGGCCACGAAGAAAAACCCCGCCCCAGCAGAAGAGGATGATGGCCGAATAATCCCAGCCCTGAGGGAGGTTTCCACATAATCCGCCATGGCCTTAGTTTCCGGACCGGACAGGGAGTACAGACGTCCACGGGGGGGTGATGTGCCTGGATGGAGATCTATGGCGCAGTCATAAGGCCGATGAGGTGGTAACGAGGTAGCCCGAGACTTATTGAAGACCTCCCTTAGATCCCAGTATTCGGAAGGGACAGACGACACATCGATGTCCTCTGTGGAATGTGAAACCTGTCTGTTCAGAACATGCGGAGCAGCCTTCAGACAATGAGCAAGGCAAAAAGGGCTCCAGTTAATAACAGAACCAGTAGTCCAGTCGATGTGAGGGTTGTGCTTGACAAGCCAAGAATGGCCTAACACAATCGGAGTGTTAGGAGAATGTAAGGGCAGGAACTGGATCTCCTCCCTGTGGTTACCAGACAGGATTAGAGTGACGGGCACCGATATCTGAGACATCCGCCCAATAGAACGACCGTCCAGGGCTGTGGCCTCGATGTGCGTGTTTAGAGGGCGTGAGGGAATGCCTAACTTAACCAGAAGTGAACTATCAATGAAGCAATCGTCAGCCCCTGAATCCATAAGGACATTTACTTTCAGGGTTTGGGAACCCCAAATAATAGTGGCTGGAAAAGGAAAACGAACCGGGGATACCCACGGGGTTTTAGTTTGACTCACCCGTATTCCTGCTGTTACGGATGAGCCCGCCTTTTTTAAAGGACAACCGGCTGCATAATGTCCTTTCTCTCCACAGTAGAGGCAGCTGCGACTGTCTATCCTGCGTCGACGTTCCTCGGGCGTCAGCTGTGCCCTCCTTATTTGCATGGGTTCAGACGCAAGGACCTCGGACGCCCTCGGTGGTTCCCGGAAGAATTCGGGTGATTCTGGCAGTCCCGGTGACGCTCTACCACCCGGTCCGCCGAAATGCGGAAGTGCCTGAGCATGACGACGATTTTCTCTCTCTCGATTTCGTTCCTGAATTCTACTTCCTATACGCATGGCAATGGAGATGAGGCTGTCTAAACTGGGAGGCACCTCTCGGGCGGCGAGTTCATCTTTGATGGGATCACATAATCCGTCATAGAAGGCGTCGAGCAGAGCCTCGGAATTCCATGAGCACTCCGCTGCCAGGGTACGGAATTTAATAGAGTAATCCGACACGCTGCTAGTCCCCTGTCTTAGATGTAGCAGCTGACGTGCCGCTTCTCTTCCGGATAATGGAGCATCAAAAACTTTTTTTACCTCCGTAATGAACGCTGCTAGACTGAAACAAACGGGAAGCTGCTGGTCCCATATCGGCGTAGCCCATGCCAGGGCTCGCCCCGTCATCATGGTTATCATATAGGCGACCCGTGACTTCTCTGTGGGAAAGGAGGATGGCTGCAGCTCGAAAATACGCGAGCACTGGGACAAGAAAGGACGACAATAACTCGAATCACCAGAGAACCGTTCGGGGGCAGGTAAGTGCGGCTCTCTAAGGGATACCGGGGAAGGTGTTGGGTTGCTGGGTATAGGTGGGACAGGAGACGGGAGGGGAGCGCTCTGTGCCGGTAGTGCCAGTGTTAATCTCTCCAAGTGTTTGAGCAGGCATTCGGTGGCTCGCTGCTGGTTCTCTCTCTGCTCACTGAGTTCCTCTGCAATTGAACGTAGCACCTCCTCGTGTCGACCCACAACAACCCCTTGGTGGGCTATTGCGTTCTGTAGATGGGTCAACTCCGCTGGGTCCGTCATGGCCAGATCGTTCTGACACAACGACAGATATACGGGACCCAAAAGCGGACACGGAGGCAGAGATATGATTGACTGTTTAATGGGAAGAATGGGACAAGACAGGTTCGTAGTCAATGACAGGCAATGTTCGTAACCGGGAGTCTGAATGGCAGTCGTCCAATAAGGGGAGTCAGGCTCGTAGTCGTAGTTCAGGCAGCGTTCGGTACCGGGAATCAGAAGACTGGCAGTGCAGAGGAGTAGACAGGCTCGTAATCCGTAATACAGGCAGAGTTCGTTTGGCAGCAGATCAGATGGTCGAAGGCACATGAGGGGGCTAGACAGGAACGTAATCCAACAGGCAGGTAGAGGTCCAAATACCGGGAAACAGACTGGCAGAGTTAATAATACGAGAGAGTGCTGGAAACGACTGACTAAGCAAGACGATCTGGCAAATGCCAACAGCACCCAAGAGACTAAATACCCACACTGATTAATGCTGGTGATAGGGTGCACCTGGTGTGGGGAGGGGACAAACACAGACAGGTGAAACATATCAGGACATGACAAGGCCCATGGCACGTCAAGGGAATTGTAGCCTACTGTTCAGATGGGTTAAATGGAAACTGAAATCTGGACATTAACTGTCCATATTAACTCCTGCAGAATTAAGCATTTCTTGCATTAAAATTATACACCAAATGTAGGCAACATTTTGAGTCAGAAACAGGAGTGGAGAAATATGATTGATTTCTTTCAGCATCTTGAGAGAATATTAGATACCGTCTGTATTAGCTTCATAAAAGCTGATAGTATTTCAACCACATAAAATATGCGTCCAAGCCGAACTGAAATCTTATCAGAAACATGTTGGGTTGTTTAAGCAGCTTTCTAATGGTCAAACTGGTTAAAGTTAGCACATTTCCTCTTTTTTAATTTAATATTTTTTTATTGTATTTTCTCCCTGGTCCCTAAACGTATTTTCTCCGCAAAAAAAGCAGGGATTTTTACTGATGTCAACTAGATTGAAGCATTCATTCTGCCGATTTATGATATTATTGGTAACAGAAGAGAAGCTGCATGTATATAATTATAGACACGTTGACTAACCTTCCAAAATTTCGGAAATTATAAGCAGAAACATATCTAAATCAGGCCAAACAAATCCTGCACCCCCTATAAAAAAATTGTTGCGCCGTCTCTGACTTTAGCCTACAGCGCATTTTATATATTAGCTGGTTAGGGTCGGGTGCGGGCCTCAGATTTTCCCTTTATCACATATAGTCAGGTGGTTGCGGAATGTGGATGGTTAATAGCAATTGCGGGCGGCTGCGGGTGAACAAACAGCTGACCCACACACATTAAACTCACACACACCTCACTCTCACACACATATTAAACTCACACACACCTCACCTACACACACCTCGTCACACGGTGTCTTCCAAGGTGTCCGTCAGACTGTCTGCCCGTTCTGTCTCTTGTTTCTACCCTGCTCCTTGAAACAAGACATCCAACACCCCCCAGGCCATTTAACCTTTCAAATGTCACAGAACAACAAAGCAGTGTTGGCAAATCACCCCTCACCTTGCACCACAGGGCTCCATTAACCTTTCCTCCAGTTCTACCAGAAGGGAATCAACTTCTGCTTAATGACCGTGTCCTAATGCCCCATCCCTTGTGCTCAGTTTAAACTAGTTTCTCCTCTAGACACAATGCTGCTGAGGTCCTTGTGCTCAATGTTGGTTAGCATGTTTAGTGGTCCCTGTGGAGAAGCGTACAGCGTAGGTGATTATTACAGTTCTGAAACTACTAGCAATGGCTGGAGACATAAACACAACACATCAAAGCAGTAATATTTTCCTAGACTTCAGAACGTTTAGAGAAACTATAATGAGATATATATTTAAACCAATACACAAATCTTTATGTGGGTGTTCAAGCAACCTGGGTCCTCTAGGGGACCAAACAATTTGTCATATCACACTTTTCTAAACAATTTTCCCTCCCCCGTCCCTCTCAGAACTGCACAGTGTTTAATAACTCTGTGATGGTGTGCCTGGCCCCGTCGGTTGCCGACTCCGAGAGGGGATTCTCAGACACGGGCAGTGGGCCTGATGAGATCGGCTTCTACATGGACAACGTCCACGCTCTGGTGGTGGTCAATGAAACGTTCAGCTACTATCCCGACCCTGTGTTCGAACTCCTCAGCCCCACCGGGGTCCTGGAGCTAAAACCCACCTCCCCACTAATCCTCAAGGTAAGAGAGCCTGAGCAGAGTGGGGGGACGGGGAATTGTCTTTCACCTGTCTATCTTATAAACCATTAATATCATTGTATTTGTTTACCTTAAATCCCCATTGAAATACTGTGTATAATCCTGATTATTCAATGTAGATTATAAATGCATCCCCCAGCTCTGACTCGAAATATAGAAATTGTCATGGTGGTGCTTCATTATTTTCCTTGTGAGCCAATTGAAAGAAAAAAAAACAACTATAATTTCTTTAAATGAAATGTATTAACAAAACCTTTTCTGATTGCAGAGAGAATCCCCCGCCTGGCTTGTTAAAACTAACCTCCACATTAGCACAGTGATGAGAATAAGAAAATGCAATTTGGTGAAATAATAAGGGGCATTTTATAAGATGCGCATCGCATTCGCCACGGAATTAATTTCTCATCTGATATGATGTGTGTTGCTGGGGGTGGTGTCGGGGTGCATGCCTGATGCAGGGTGAAATGATAGAGGATAGAATGCATGCCTAAAGTGTTCCAGGGCATGACCTGCCCGGGAGGAGCCCTGTGGAGAGAGGGATTGGAAGTCTGCTCTTCACTCATGCAACTAGAGCAGTGGGTGGTAGAACAGCTCTCTCTCTCTCTCTCTCTCTCTCTCTCTCCACCTGCTCCTCTCCTTCTTTCTCTTGTTGCTTCTCTCTCTCTCTTGTTGAAGGCTACGGATCTGTCAGACGATGTCCACACCTGAGAGAGACCCTTGGAAAAAAGACATTTCCTGAAGCTTTTGTCAAATAGAATTCCTGTATCCTCCAACATTGGAGCCAGCTTCAGACTTGCCCGCTAGCAGCCTTGGATCTTGGGACTTGCTTGGCTGGTTGAAGACTAGGTTCATCATACTGTTACTAGCCATGGATGAAAGGCTGTGCCATGTTGATTAAAGTTTGACATTGTGTTTCTGTTTGTCCCTTTAGGGTCGTAACCTTATCCCTGCGGCCCCTGGTAACTCTAGGCTGAACTACACAGTGTTCATTGGGGAGACCCCCTGTGTGCTAACCCTCTCTGAAACCCAGCTGCTGTGTGAATGGCCCAACCTCACCGGACAGCACAAAGTCACGGTGGGCACTCGATACCATTTCACATAACAGACTCTCTCCCTCATCTTCACTGTGCTTTACCTAACATGTATTCCCATATTTTAATTCCATCAGTTCATTTTGTTCAGTAAAATTCTACATTTCATTACAGAGTGTTAAATGTAACTTAAATGTAAAATCATACTTCTTATGTGCAAAGGCTACTCTCTCTAAATATCCTCAAATCTCAACTCTCCTCTCTAGTCACACTGTCTGTGTGACATTTACTAGTCTGGAATACCTTGAAAGTACTGACATTGCATCCATGTATTTCAATATGAAGGCTCTCCAAACTACCAATACGCTTAGAGCTGGATTTTTTTTCTGTAACTAAATGTCATGTTGAATATTGAATATTGAATAGTGTGTGTGTGTGTGTCTGTGTGTCTGTGTGTCTGTGTGTCTGTGTGTGTGTGTGTGTGTGTGTGTGTGTGTGTGTGTGTGTGTGTGTGTGTGTGTGTGTGTGTGTGTGTGTGTGTGTGGAAGAAGGGCACAACTATGTGTTGTAGTATTCCCTCTGTAAAATGACGTACGTACGTGGCACCCCACAAGGCTGTGTCTCTGGATGGGTGCAGTCGTGTGTGTGTTGTTTTGTTTGCTCCTTGGGACGCACAGCTGTGTGTTGGAGGCTGTGCTCCCTGCAAGTTTTCAAAGAAATGTATTTGGCCTTTTGGTTTTTCTGTTCTCTTCAGTCCCTTCTCTGTCAATTCATTAAGCAATAACGCCAGAGGGGGTGTGGTATATGGCCAATATACCACGTCTGTTCTTATGCACGACACAACGTCCCTGGATACAGCCCTTAGCCGTGGTATATTGGCCGTATACCACAAACCCCAGAGGTGCCTTATTGCTATTACAAACAGGTTACCAACGTAATTAGAACATTAAACAAGTAGTTTTGCATCATACTCATGGTATATTGTCTCATATACCACGACTTTCAGTCAATCAGCATCCAGGGCTCGAACGACCCGGTTTATAAAATAAAATAGAAACTGTCATCAACAGGAGGAACTTTTAGCACCTGAACCAAAACAACCCAAGTCTAACATTCTTTGACTGTGTTAAAGGGAGACTCTACCTTAAAGTGAAGTAATCATAGTTAATCTAAATACTGATCAACCCCCCACTGAATACCTTGATTTGAGATGTTCCAATAATGGCTTCTTTCAGACCTGCTGCGTTTATGTAAATGTTGTTTGTTAGAACCCATTCCCAATGTTTTACTCCTATTAAGTACTTTGGTTCCTGAGGGGAAGATTATTTACCTGTAGTGATTGCTTTGTTTGATTACACTCTGTGACGTGTTTCTCTGTGTGTGTGTATGTTCAGGTCCGGGTGGGTGGGTTCGAGTACTCCCCTGGTACTCTCCAGATCTACTCAGACAGCCTGCTGACCCTGCCCGCCATAATCGGCATTGGAGGAGGAGGCGGTCTGTTGCTATTGGTCATCATCGCTGTGCTCATCGCCTACAAGAGGAAGTCCCGCGATGCTGACCGCACCCTGAAACGCCTGCAGCTGCAGATGGACAACCTGGAGTCCAGAGTGGCCCTGGAGTGTAAAGAAGGTACGACTTTTCTCTCTCTCTCTCTCTCTCTCTCTCTCTCTCTCTCTCTCTCTCTCTCTCTCTCTCTCTCTCTCTCTCTCTCTCTCTCACACTCTTTTCTCTTTCTCGCTCTCTTTCTCACTCTCTTTTCTCTTTGTCTCTCTCTATTTCATAATCGCTCTCTTATTCTTTATCTGTTTGGATATTTCACTGTGCTGTAGCTGCACTCTGTCCAGTCGTCATGGTAACAGGTTGGTGTGGATGATGCCCGGGCTGAATCTTTGTGGTGGTGGTGTGGCTGCGGTATCCTCAGAATGTGTGAGTGTGTTTGTGTTGTGCTGACAACCAGGTTGGTGTTGTGGTGTTGTGCAGTGCAGTGTGTCTCTGCTGTGTTGGGCTCTGCCTGCCTGCTACCCTCTGAGAGATGGACGGAGACTAATTGGCCATTATCTGTGGCTGGATGGCCGGAGGGTCACAACCTTGTCCGTCTCAGCCTATAGCACAGCCTGTGGCCAAACACTGATGGGTACAGAGATAGAGGGAGGAGAAATCTGGCAGGGAGAGAGAGAGAGAGAGAACAGAGGGACTGTGTGGTGTCAGATGGAACAGTAAAGTGGGCATTGGAGAGTGATTATTTTAAAGCTACTGTTACTCCACATACCTGATATAATGAGCATTGTTGACAGACCAGCAGCACCAGATAGTGACAGTATAAAACCCTGAGCTCCACCAGGATGTGCAGAATTGCTGTGTCCCCGCCCCCTGCACCAGCAGACTGGGGGGCAGACCTGGCAGCGGGCCTGGCAGGCGTGTCCCACTAAGTGTCAGTCAGCAGGGGAGAGTACTGGATGATAGGAGAGGTGGAGCTCATTGAGCCGTGCTGTAAGGGCCATCAGAGAGCAGTGTAATCCAAACAAACACACAGACAACACTAACGGTCAAATGGCTAATGGGTCATTAACAACAGATTAGATGCTGCTGCAACTGTTGACGGGGAGAAGATCTGCTGTGTGGTTTACTCTGCTGGATGTAATGGTGGTTTTGCCTCAGCGCTTAGACACGACAAACTCAATAGAATGAAGAATAACTATTTTACTCAATCAATGGAAAGTCTAGACATAGCAAGTTATCTTTTCTGCCAACAATATACCTTTGAAGTCGGAAGTTTACATACACTTAGGTTGAAGTCATTAAAACTCATTTTTCAACCACTCCACAGATTTCATGTTAACGAACTATAGTTTTGGGAAGTCGGTTAGGACATCTACTTTATGCATGACACAAGTAATTCTTCCAACAATTGTTTACAGACAGATTATTTCACTTATAATTCACTATATCACAATTCCAGTGGGTCAGAAGTTTACATATTCTAAGCTGACTGTGCCTTTAAACAGCTTGGAAAATTCCAGAAAATTATGTCATGGATTTAGAACCTTCTGATAGGCTAATTGACATCATTTGAGTCAATTGGAGGTTTACCTGTGGATGTATTTCAAGGCCTACCTTCAAACTCAGTGCCTCTTTGCTCGACATCATGGGAAATCAAAAGAAATTGTAGACCTCCACAAGTCTGGTTCATCCTTGGGAGCAATTTCCAAAGGCCTGAAGGTACCACGTTCATCTGTACAAACAATAGTACGCAAGTATAAACACCATGGGACCACGCAGCCGTAATACCGCTCAGGAAGGAGACACGTTCTGTCTCATAGAGATGAACGTACTTTGGTGCGAAAAGTGCAAAACAAAGGACCTTGTGAAGATGCTGGAGGAAACGGGTACAAAATTATCTATATCCACAGTAAAACGAGTCCAATATCGACATAACCTGAAAGGCCGCTCAGCAAGGAATAAGCCACTGCTCCAAAACTGGGGAGAAATGTCCTCTGGTCTGTTTGGCCATAATGACCATCGTTATGTTTGGAGGAAAAAGGGGGATGCCTGCAACCCGAAGAACACCATCCGAACCATGAAGCACAAGGCTAGTAGCATCATGTTGTGGGAGTGCTTTGCTGCAGCAGGGACTGGTGCACTTCACAAAATAGATGGCATCATGAGGAAGGAAAATTATGTGGATATATTGAAGCAACATCTCAAGACATCAGTCAGGAAGTTAAAGCTTGGTCGCAAATGGGTCTTCCAAAAGGACAATGAACCAAAGCATGCTTCCAAAGTTGTGGCAAAATGGCTTAAGGACAACAAAGTCAAGGGATTGGAGTGGCCATCACAAAGCCCTGACCTCAATCCTATAGAATATTTGTGGGCAGAACTGAAAAGGCGTGTGCGAGCACCAGTTCTGTCAGGAGGAATGGGCCAAAATTCTCCCAACTTATTGTGGGAAGCTTGTGGAAGGCTACCCAAAACATTTGAACCAAGGCAATGCTACCAAATATGAATTGAGTGTTTGTAAACTTCTGACCCACTGGGAAAGAAATAAAAGCTGAAATAAATCATTCTCTCTACTATTATTCTGACATTTCACATTTTTCAAATAAAGTGGTGATCCTAACTGACCTTAGACAGGGAATTTTTACTAGGATTAAATATCAGGAATTGTGAAAAACTGAGTTTAAACACATTGGCTTAGTTGTATGTAAACTTCCGACTTCAACTCTATGTTGCCAATTCTTAAAGTAATAACTTCAAATTGCTTCTTGGAAGAAAAAAATATCCCCAATTTTATTTTTGCAATTTTTTTAAATTATACTGATAACACAGACAGAACAGATAGAGGGCAGAACACACAGATCCCCTACCAGATCAAACCCACCCCAACCCCCCCAATGCTCTAACAGAGCCCCACCCCAACCCCCCCAATGCTCTAACAGAGCCCCACCCCAACCCCCCATGCTCTAACAGAGCCCCACCCCAACCCCCCATGCTCTAACAGAGCCCCACCCCAAAAAGAGACTTAAAGCAGGCATGATATACAATGAGTAATATAATCAAATAGTTAAAAAAAGAAAGACAAAGATATTAAACAAAAATAGTGATACAAATTCTTATTTGGGTTGGTTTATGGAGAAATTAGCTGGGTCCATGTCTTCTACAAAGGATAGGAAAGGTTGCCAGATATTATAAAATGTAATTGCAGATCCTCTAACGGAGTAGCGTATTTTCTCCAGCTTGAGATGTTGCATAACGTCCTTTTATCCAATGGTTAAAAGTAGGAGGAAACGGATCCTTCCACTTAAATAGTATACGATTTTAGTTGTTATTTTATCTCTATGAATAATTGGACCCATATTGAACGGCCCGTATATGCTGTACATGGTAAAAAAGCCTTAATTTCACCTACATTTTTTCAATGTAATTCTTGCCTTTTTCCTGTAGGAATCCTGTAGTCTGTAGGAATTGTGCAGTCTGTATAATATTTGAGTGGCTGCTGTACTGTATGTAGAAATAGAGAAGCACCCACAGAAGGAGGATCTTAGCACTCTACTATTATCATCCCAGCGGACGACGCTGGGCAATAACAGCTGGAGGAAATTATGCATGAAACACATTTCTCCTTTATTCATTATCCACTCATGCAATTAATTGACTTTCTTTCAGATGAACTTTGTTTTCTCTTTTTCTCTTTCCGTCTCTCTCTTTTTCTGTAATTATTTTATTTTGTTTAGCGCTTCTCTTGAATTTCCGACAAGTATGAATTAAATTAAGAAACATTGTACCAGAAAAATGAAATCAACATTCTATTTAATTGCCTATCCATCTGTATTTTTCTAGAAGCCAATTAGTGCAGTATTGGTGGTAGAGTTGAAGTCAGAGGTTCACATACACTTAGGTTGACGTCATTAAAACTCATTTTTCAATCCCAGAACAACAGCAAAGGACCTTGTGAAGATGCTGGAGGAAACGGGTACAAAAGTATCTATATCCACATTAAAACGAGTCCATATCAATATAACCTGAAAGGCCGCTCAGCAAGGAAGAAGCCACTGCTCCAAAACCTCCATAATTAACCCAGACTATGATTTGCAACTGCACATGGTGACAAAGGTCGTACGTTTTGGAGAAATTACCTCTGGTCTGATGAAACAAAAATAGAACTGTTTGGCCATAATGTCCATCGTTATGTTTGGAGAAAAAAGGGTGAGTCTTGCAAGCCGAAGAACAACATCCCAACTGTGAAGCACGAGGATGGCAGCATCATGTTGTGGGGGTGCTTTGCTGCATGAGGCACTGGTGCACTTCACAAAATAGATGGCACCATGAGGAAGGAAAATTATGTTGATATATTGAAGCAACATCTCAAGACATCAGTCAGGAAGTTAAAGCTTGGTCGCAAATGGGTCTTCCAAATGGACAATGACCCCAAGCATACTTCCAAAGTTGTGGCAAAATGGCTTAAGGACAACAAAGTCAAGGTATTGGTGTGGCCATCACAAAGCCCTGACCTCAATCCTATAGAAAATATGTGGGCAGAACTGAAAAAGCGTGTGCGAGCAAGGAGGCCTACAAACCTTACTCAGTTACACCAGTTCTGTCAGGAGGAATGGGCCAAAATTCACCCAACGTATTGTGGGAAGCTTGTGGAAGGATACACAAAACGTTTGACCCAAGTTAAACAATTTAAAGGCAATGCTACCAAATACTAATTGAGTGTATGTAAACTTCTGACCCACTGAGAATGTGATGAAAGAAATAAATGCTGAAATAAATAATTCTCTCTACTATTATTCTGACATTTCACATTCTTCAAATAAAGTGGTGATCCTAACTGACCTAAGACAGGGAATTTTTACTAGGATTAAATGTCAAGAATTGTGAAAAACTGAGTGTAAATGTGTTTGGCTAAGGTGTATGTAAACTTCCGACTTCAACTGTATATGATTGCTATTAATACTGTGCAACACCGTTGTTACATTGGAGTACAGTGTAATTCTTACCTAATACAGCAGTCAGGCCAGCCCTGTGTTGTACTAATATCTGTGTCCATCTGTCTGTCTGTCTGTCTGTCTGTCTGTCTGTCTGTCTGTCTGTCTGTCTGTCTGTCTGTCTGTCTGTCTGTCTGTCTGTCTGTCTGTCTGTCTGTCTGTCTGTCTGTCTGTCTGTCTGTCTGCGTGTTCCCCAGCCTTTGCGGAGCTGCAGACAGACATCCATGAGCTGACCCAGGAGCTGGATGGAGCGGGCATCCCCTTCCTGGAATACAGGACCTATGCCATGCGGGTCCTGTTCCCTGGCATCGAGGACCACCCCGTGCTCAAGGAGATGGAGGTACGGGTCAAGGAGGTACACCAGCACTGCCATCGCAGCATGTAGTCTAGAACATCTATATCTATACCAATCTATCTATATCTATACCTATCTATCTATCAATATCTATATCTTTACCTATCTATCTACAGTTGTATGAAAAAGTTTGGGCACCCCTGACAATTTCCATGATTTCCATTTATAAATAATTGGGTGTTTGGATCAGCAATTTAATTTTGATCTATCAAATAACTGATGGAAACAGTAATATTTCAGTAGTGAAATTAGGTTTATTGGATTAACAGAAAATGTGCAATATGCATCAAAATGAAATTAGACAGGTGCAGAAATTTGGGCACCCCAACAGAAAAATCACATCAATATTTAGTAGAGCCTCCTTTTGCTAAAACAACAGCCTCTACACGCTTCCTATAGCCTCTAATGAGTGTCTGGATTCTGGATGAAGTTATTTTGGACCATTCCTCCTTACAAAACATCTCCAGTTCAGATCAACCCACAGATTCTCAATGATATTCAGGTCTGGGGACTGGGATGGCCATTCCAGAACATTGTACTTGTTCCTCTGCATAAATGCCCGGGTAGATTTTGAGCAGTGTTTTGGGTCGTTGTCTTGTTGGAATATCCAGCCCCGGCGTAACTTCAACTTTGTGACTGATTCTCCCAAGAATCTGCTGATATAGAGTGGAATCAATGCGACCCTCAACTTTAACAAGATTCCCAGTACCGGCACTGGCCACACAGCCCCACAGCATGATGGAACCATCACCAAATTTTACTGTGGGTAGCAAGTGTTTTTCTTGGAACGCTGTGTTCTTTTGCCGCCATGCATAACGCCCCTTGTTATGACCAAATGACTCAATCTTTGTTTCATCAGTCCACAGCACCTTATTCCAAAATGAAGCTGGCTTGTCCAAATGTGCGTTTGCATACCTCAAGCGACTCTGTTTGTGGCGTGTGTGCAGAAAAGGCTTCTTCCGCATTACTCTCCCGTACAGCTTCTCCTTGTGCAAAGTGCGCTGAATGCACAGTGACACCATCTGCAGCAAGATGATGTTGTAGGTCTTTGGAGGTGGTCTGTGGGCTGTTTTTGACCGTTCTCACCATCCTTCGCCTTTGCCTCTCCGATATTTTACTTGGCCTGCCACTTCTGGCCTTAACAAGAACTGTGCCTGTGGTCTTCCATTTCCTCACTATGTTCCTCACAGTGGACACTGACAGCTTACATCTCTGCGATAGCTTTTTGTAGCCTTCCCCTAAACCATAATGTTGAACAATCTTTGTTTTCAGGTCATTTGAGAGTTTGTTGCCACTCTTCAGAGGAGAGTCAAAGAGAACAACAACTTGCAATTGGCCACCTTAAATACCTTTTATCATGATTGGATGCACTTGTCTATGCAGTTCAAGGCTTAATGAGCTCACCAAACCAATTGTATGTTCCAATTAATCAGTGCTAAGTAGTTACAGGTATTCAAATCAACAGAATGACAAGGGTGCCCACATTTTTGCATAGCCTATTTTTCACATCTGATTTAATTTCATACAACTTAATATTGCTACACTAAAAATCTTTGTCTGGACAATATCCCAGTACTCAGCTTTTATTAGAAAATGAATGGCATGCCACTGTGATCATTTTCTGTGACGACAGAGTAAATTATTATGCAGCCTCAGTGGGCTGCCCAAACTTTTTCATACGTCTGTATATCTATATCTATACCTATCTATCTACCTATATCTTTACCTATCTATCTATATCTATACCCCACACTGTCTACATAATAAAGGGAACCTTTGATCTAGGCAATGTGATATGGCTATATCACTTCATATACACTAGCCACATCACATAGTATGTTTCTCTGCATGTAATATCAATGTCATTACACATTTCTTGTATCTCATTTGATATTATTTTACAGTGGGGAAAGACAAGTAATTCATTAAATCACACCTGGTTTACCATGAAATATATCCAAATGGCCATCAGAATACAGTGTAGACTTTCTCCACCGCCTGCCCTGTCTACCACAGGCTCTTCTAAAGGGGAGGGATTACATCTTTATTGTTATGCCTGGGTTTCTTTTCCATCGAATTTCCCCTCGGGTCCCAGGCGTAATCAACTGTCCATACACACGGCTCAATCCCTTATTGCTCTGTGTAGCTGCTCTCCCCAAAGCAACCTACAGTACCCAGCCTGTTCCCCAGAGGCCCAAGAATTTCATTTAGCTCAGCTGAGGAAAATTGAGGCACTTTATTAGGCCGTGTCGTAGAAGGAAGAGAGATTCTGTGGAGTCACTGCATGGTGTATGGAACGCCAGTCCTCGATTGACTACAGGACTGAATGTATGTCAGAGTTATGAGGGCAGACGAGGATCATGGGAGACAGATCGGTGGGGGGATGGGGCAAGGGGATTGGCTAGAGGAGGAGGAAGTGTTTTTTCATAAAGACAAAGACAGTACCTTGACTTGTTTTTGCTTTTATTAACATGTACTGGATGTTGTTTGGGAATGACGTAAGTCTAGATGTTTGTTTCAATTTTGAAGAGACACTACCCAGTAGCACTGCCTCATCTGTGTGAGAGAGTTAGAGTGATGGATTGTGGGTCAGGTCTAGAGGGGGTTGTAGTGTTGCTGATGAAAAGTGACAGATGGCAGCCTGTGGAACAAGCTTCTGTCACCCAGCCACCCCCGGACGCACAGCACAGCACTGCACAGGCCCTCTCCTCGCCTCTCACCCAGCCACCCCCGGACACACAGCACTGCACAGGCCCTCTCCTCTCTACGCCTCAGTGCATCCCTCTCTTCCTCTCTCCTTCCTTTCTGTTCCTTCCTGTGCTCTGCTAACGACTTATGGCAAATTGATCAGAAGATATTTGAGGAAACAGCTCCTAAGATAGAATTTACTGCAGGGTTTAAAGGCAGCTAAGGTCATGAATGTAATATTAACAATGTATTTCATTCATAGGGCAAAATGTAATGTCTTGTATACATAACATAGCCATGCTTGATATAAATGTATGCTTACGTAATGTATTATTTACATTAGCCATACTGCAGATATTGACATATTTACATATTACATTTACAACACATGTAAGTGACAGCCAGTCCCCTGGTCTGATGGGGTTGTTGTTGTTGACAGGTCCAGGCCAACCAGGAGAAGGCCCTGACTCTGTTTGGCCAGCTCCTCACCAAGAAGCACTTCCTGTTGACGTTCATCCGCACCCTGGAGGCACAGCGCTCCTTCTCCATGCGTGACCGTGGTAATGTGGCGTCGCTCATCATGACTGCGCTGCAAGGGGAGATGGAGTACGCCACGGGGGTCCTTAAACAGCTGCTCTCTGACCTCATCGACAAGAACCTGGAGAGCAAGAACCACCCAAAGCTGCTGCTGCGCCGGTGAGATGGACACACTCACACACTTGTCCGTCGACACGCTTACACACTCACCCACTGACACATTCACACATTTGTCGGTTGACACACTCACACATTTGCCCGTTCTAACACACATTTTTTAATATTGTTCAAATCTCCCAAAAATGTATTGGTTGCATACATTTAGCAGATGTTATTGCGGGTGTAGCGACATTCTTGTGTTCCTAGCTCCAACAGTGCAGGGATATCTAACAATACAGTAGAATAAAGGAATTAAGAAATATAGAAATATCAGGACAAGCAATGTCGGGAGTCCAGAGTATAATATATACAGTGCATTCGGAAAGTATTCAGACCCCTTGATTTTACAGCCTTATTCTAAAATGGATTAAATAGTTTTTTCCCCTCATCAATATACACATAATACAGTTTTTTTTTACATTTACAAATATAAAACTGAAATATTAATATTTTTCTCGAAAAACATCTTCGTTTTATCAGACTAGGGAATCTTGTTTCTCATGGTCTGATAGTCCTTTAGGTGCCTTTTGGCAAACTCCAAGCGGGCTGTCATGTGCCTTTTTACTGAGGAGTGGCTTCCGTCTGGCCACTCTACCATAAAGGCCTGATTGGTGGAGTGCTGCAGAGATGGTTCACCTTCTGGAAGGTTCTCCCATCTCCACAGAGGAACTGTAGAGCTCTGTCAGAGTGACTATCGGGGTTCTTTGTCACCTCACTGATGGTTCCAAACTTCTTCCATTTAAGAATGATGGAGGCCACTGGGTTCTTGGGGACCTTCTATGCTGCAAACATTTCTTGGTACCCTTCCCCAAATCTGCGCCTCGACATAATCCTGTCTTGGACAATTCTTTCGACCTCATGGCTTGACTTTTACTCTGACACTGTCAACTGGGACCTTATATAGACAGGTGTGTGCCTTTCCAAATCATGTCCAATCAATTTAATTTACCACAGGTGGACTCCAATCAAGTTGTAGAAACATCTCATGGATGATCAATGGAAACAGGATGCACCTAAGATACATTTCAAGTCTCATAGCAAAGGGTCTGAATACTTATGTAAATAAGGTATTTCTGTTTTTTATTTTTAATACATTTGCAAAAATGTCTAAACCTGTTTGCTTTGTCATTATGGGGTATTGTGTCTAGATTGCTGACGAATAAAAAAGCAATTAATCCATTTTAGAATAAGGCTGTAATGTAACAATGTGGGAAAAGTCAAGGGGTCTGAATACTTTCCGAAGGCACTGTATATACAGCAATAGTTAAATAGGATAGGCCTGGACTAGAATACAGTATATACCTTTGAAATGGGTAAAACATTATGTAAACTTTATTAAAGTGACCAGTGTTCCATGTCTATGTACATAGGCAGCAGCCTCTAAGATGCATGGTAGAGTAACCGGGTGGTAGCCAGCTACTGACAGTGACTAAGTTCAGGACAGGGTACTGGGCGGAGACCGGCTAGTGGAGACTATTTAACAATATGATGGCTTTGATGAAGAAGCTGTTTTTCAGTCTCTCGGTCCCAGCTTTGATGCACCTGTACTGACCTCGCCTTCTGGATGGTAGCGGGGTGAACAGGCCATGGCTCTGGTTGTTGATGTCCTTGATGATCTTCTTGTTTAATACGTCTTACAACTCTTACATTCACAGTAATACATATTGTATTTATGTTTTCTCTCAAACCATAGCCTAGATGGAGGACTTAAACCCAAGATGGCCAAATCAAAGTCTTGGAGAAGTTGTCTTCCTATCACCCGTCCTCCCTGTAACCCCTTAACTAGAGAGTTAAGGAGAGGAAGTAGCTTTTCTAGCCGCTGTAGGGGGAGGAGAAAGGGGAAATGGAGGCGTAGCAAACTGTTTGCCCATAATTCCTCTCTGGATATTAGGAGAAATAAAGTCCACTAATTACAGTGGATTTTAATTGTTCCTCGTCTGGGGGACATTTCAGGGGTCTTCTTTCGTTAGGCGACAGGTTCATGATTAATGAGAGAAGTTACCCAATTATGGTAATTGTCTGTTTTTAATGAAGATTGATTGTTTGCGTTGAGAATAAAGTATTTTTTTCATCATGGAAGTATCACAGCTTGGCGTCTGGCAAATTTTCCTTAGATTAAATTTGTTCCTAGTTAGTTTTGAGGTAGAGCAGCAATTTCTTCCAGTTGATTATTTAATTATCATGTCTAATCTATTCTCCTCTTGTCTTCCATCTCCCTGTTAGAACGGAATCTGTTGCTGAGAAGATGTTGACCAACTGGTTCACATTCCTCTTGTACAAGTTCCTAAAGGTCAGTCCACCATCAAACCAACAAAAGGATTATCCCCGACTCCTGTTTATAATTGCTTTATGATGATAGTAATTAGTTAGCACACTATTATTTACCAGTAAAGGCATCGGTGGGCAAGGTCTGCTTAAGGCTCCAACGAGAGACTTTATTTTTATTTCATTATTTAGTTTAGTGTCATTATTTCTTTGACGGACATGTTCTAGCCTGCGGTCATCAGGAGCTGTGTGTGACGTTCGACTGGACCTTCTCTCTTCTCAATCTCCCTCGCTCCCTCGTGGAAGAGTGTACAATTATCCCCTAATGAAGCCGGGATGTGGAATTAAAGATAATTTCACAGACAAGCGTGCCATGGCGAGGGCTAGGGGAGTGATGTATGCGTGTTCCCTCTCGTTAGCAGCTGTCTGGTTAATTAGCGCAGATGCTAACGAGACGTTAACAGCATATGGTGGCAGAGGGGAGAGTTGCGCTGCTGTGTAGAAGCCAGGAGAGGACACTGAGATGGAGACTTAGCTAGCTTTGAATCCACCTCTATCCCAGTTAGCAGTTAGCTAGGCCCAGAGTTAGCTAGCTTCAGTCTCCCCCTCTCTCCCAACTAGCTTCAGTCTCCACCTATCTCCCAACTAACATCAGTCTCCACCACTCTCACACTCTCTGGATGTGCACTTAACTCACACATATGCATGTGCTTAATTCTCACCTTCCACTTTAAAGACACTTTTTGATTACTGGTAAATAGTGGAGAGAGGGTGAGAGGGTAAGCAGTTTTGAGTGTGTTTTAAAAGTGGGAGAGATAAATGCTAGCACTTAGAGCGATCTCTCTCTTGCTCTCTCTCTCTCTCTCTCATCCTCAACTATGGCACATGCATCTTTAACACGGTGAAGAGCTTCCTAAGCACTTCCTCTCAATCGTTAACCTCTTATTAGTTTTGTCCTCTCTGTCATTCTGCTCTAAACTGATACTCGTTTTAAGAGGGAAACTTTTTGGGGGGCCTGAGCAGGGGATAATGACACTATTGATTGGCAAGTGCACGTGATAGTGCAAATGCAGAAAACATTTATATGACACCGCCTAGAGGCCAGTGAGAAGACACAGGAGCATAGCATTGCCTCATTGCCAACATATTTCCTGTTCATATGCATTAGGAACGTGCATGCCCCGCCCACCTGAAGAGCTGTCTTTTTCAGCCATCTATTTCCTGTGTTTAATGAGTGCAAAATCTACATGTCACGTACATCTCGCTAGATTGCTTTCATTTTACTCCAGCGACCCTTTTATACTCTTGCTTGTGCCTGTCATTTTTTCCTGTTAACGTTACGAGCGCAGAGGTTTTTGTAACGACCTGTCAAACACACCCCAGTAATGGCTGAAATGGACTCAATGGAATACATTGGCTTTCCGTTGCCTCTATAACAACAATTCAGGGATTTAACGCACCGTCTGGACACGTGCATCAAAAGAAAGAGAAGAAAGATAACTTTATTTTGATGCGTTCATTTTTTGTGGAAAGTTATGATTTAATACAGTTGAATGTTAACAAATTGATGTACTGAAATTAAAGCCACTTTCCCGAAAATGTACATAATAGTGATGTCTGATCTCGCATTAAAAAAAACATTTGTTTAGATAGGTGTAATTTTGAGCCAAGCGTGTTGATTTTTAATCCGAGGGCATCCTGCTATTGACACACTTGTTGAATTATGCAAGAGAACGTGACAACAGTAATTAATGATGCAGTCTAGACAGCGCAGGTGAGTGATGGTAGGGTAGACAGAGCAAGTGTTTGGTTGTTGCAGCCCTGTTCCACCCCTTTATGTTAATGTTTTCATATATGCAAATATACCTGGTGTATCTATGTAAATGAGGCACATACCATTTTCTTTATTTTAACCCAAAAAAAAAGTAAATACCTGATACAATAAAACATTTTTAATATATGACCGACCTCCTTGACTCGGTCTTATGTAGCAACATTTGAAATTGTGTTTTTTTTATTGGATAAAAGTAGAGACTGCAGTTGAGGAACAATGGGAAAGTTATTCTGCGTTGAAAGTTGATAAACTTGCAACCCCACTTTCTAAAAGAATGGCCCTATATCAAATAAAATCAAAGTTTTTTGTCACATGCACAGGATACAGAAGGTATGAACAGTACAATGAAGTGGTTACTTGCATAGTAGCAATATCAAAAACTGACCAGATAAAAATATTTTATATATCATTATTAGATGACGCTTACCCGACACACGTGTCTAAATTGATGGGTCATGTGAAGGAAATACTATAGCCAACCCCCAGCCACATCTAGCTAAGTGGATGGGTCACTATTGTCTAGACATGTGCACAGGTTCATGAAATACAATAGATGGCCGTAATGGACACCAGACACACCTGGCTAATTTGATGGGTCATGTAATAATCCGGCCGAAGTGGAGCCTTTTGTTTAGAGATGTAGCTAGCTAGCTAAACAATGAACAGGCCTAATCCCAACTCATACTACTACCAATACAAACATTGTCATGGCTGTTGTATGAACCTGCAGGTAGCAAAAGCTAACAAACTAGGTTCAATGTTATTAGGCTATAACTAGCGACGCAAATGGATTTCTGATTTGAATAATATTACGACACAGATCATACACGTAACATTAGCTAGCGAGCCAGCCAGCTAAAGTCTGCCAGCTAACTAACAGTATGCTTTAACTTGCAATAAAAACTACTTTCTGACAAAATTAGGAAATTATATCTGAAAATGTAGCTAGACCCTTATCTGTATACATGGATGAACACTTCAGTGCGACATACGTCTAGTTTCCTGAAACGGACATTCTAAGAAAAGAAGGGTGACTTTTTACAATAAATGGAATACCTGAATTCCCACCCAAATTCCTGAACTCATTATTTGTCTGTGCCAGTAAAATGTTTTATGTGCTTTAATTCAGTCAATATCTGATGGATTAGAAAAATTCAAAACGTTTGGAATATCTTAATCCATTTTCCAATTGTTGCATTTATTATAATTGTTTTGAAAACCTTTCGATTCGATGACCGTTGCTATATGCATACATATAGATACAGCCCTTTCCTGTCACTGATGACGTGTGTCCCTGTGTGTCCCTGTGTCTCTAGGAGTGTGCCGGCGAGCCTCTGTTCATGCTGTACTGTGCCATGAAGCAGCAGATGGAGAAGGGGCCTATAGACTCCATCACAGGAGAGGCACGCTACTCACTCAGTGAG